>JABJVR010047269.1:0-26249 GCA_025773905.1 Chitala chitala | reverse complement strand
CCCCCCTCCGGTCCCCCCCCCCCCCCCCCCCCCCCCCCCCGCTCGCGCCCGCGGGGGGCGCGCGGCGGGGGGCGGGCGGGGGGCGCGGGCCCCGCCAGGGCTCCAGTTTCAGTATCCAGTGCCCTCCCTGCCCCCACACACACTGACAGACACACACATTTCCCACAGGCTGTTCTGAGAGCTACTTGGGGGCTGGAGGGTTGGACAGACTGCGTACTAATGCACAGAGGACATTAGTGAAATGTGATTAGGCTCCTGGTTAATGCCTATGGCCCACGACCGGGAAGTATGTGGACAGGGCATGCTAGAAGTCAGAAGCAGAAGACAGGACGTCTCACACCTGGCAGACTGGTGATCTGTTCACAAACTGTCAGGTTATGGGGGCAGGCTGGAAGTGCAGCAACATGGAAGCCAGGTAAATGATGTCATGTTTTTGTGTAACAGGAAAACAGGTCCAAACGCAAAGCCAAAATCCATTGCTGGTAAATAGCATTTTTCATCTTTGATTTCTTCTGTATCAGGTCATGTAAGTTTTTATGAAATTGGATAAGCAACATCTCTTAAGGTGAGGGTTCCACTATTTAAAAGTTGGCATAAATCACATATTAATAGTTCTCAAAACTATTAAAAGTTGGCATAAATCACATATTAATAGTTCTCTTCGAAGGAGCGTGTACCCAGTAGTTTCATGGCCAGTGTGAAAGAGGGAGAGGGGACGGTGAGGAAAGGATTAAGATTAGTGTTTGTACTAAAGCAGACAGCCCCAAGGCTGGGGGTGGGGAACACTTGCGCAAGAAAACTATTAGCAAAGATTAAAGCTTTGCCCCTTGTCTGCAGGACTAGAGTCAATACAAAGACCTCCCCCCTAGAGGAGCTGAAATCTGTGGTGTCCAGACCCCCCCACCTCACTAAGAATCAATATCTGTGGCACCAACTCTCCCCACCGCTAGTCCAGTGTCAGTGTTTGGTTGTGTCCAAGCTCTCTGGGTTTAACATGGAAAATGGTACTGAGGAGCACTCAATGTACAACAGACTGGTGTGGGGAATGTCACCATGTGACACGTGGATCACTGCTTGGTAAGCATAATGCATTTACTGTAATGGGTCAAATTTATAGTAAAGGAATATATATATGAGCACACTGGCACACAGGCATAGCGCAATGGGCGCATCCTTCTGCTGTAGCTGCTGTATACAACTGGCAGCTCCTGAATGGGTGAAAAAATGTTTACTGTCATTAAAGTACACAGACAAACAAAAAGTGTGAATATTGAGCATTTTATTGAAGAACAGTACAGTGTGATTGATATGTACTGAAAGCTGTGTGTGCTTTGAATCTATTCTAATCTCCATTTCATTTCAAAGGCCAGACAGAGTTGGCCCGCTATAGGTTTAAAACATTTAATATTCAAAAACACACCTTGAGGTAAAATGTGGCCTAACATACATGAATTTACACAAAAATAAGACAACTATCTTTGCAGAGTGGTAAGTACAAAAGAAACGTCCTAAAATTAAGACAAGTTGAAACAGTCAGGGTCTGATTGAAAAATCCAAAGAGAGTCTCTGATACTCCCACCTATTACACTCAGAAGCCATGCCCTGCTGTCAACAGGAAGTCAGATGTTACTCCACCAATGGGCAACAGCTGTGATGACAGACAGTTACTATAGCGATGGAATACCTTAGTGGTGCCCTCAATGGACAGTACAACATCCCTGTGTTTGGTCCCTAGAATTCAACACGCATGCGTGCATGCACCCGCACATGTGCTTGTATTTTATTTACCTATACTATTCTCCATTATGGTCTGCTATGGGTTGTACCAAACTCAGGAAAATAAAATATCTTTGTACAAACTTTCATTAAAACAACCCAAGAGAAACAGAACACAGTATTTCTGCACCACAAAAGTGGAAAAGACGCTTCAGCACTCCAGATGAAAAATGTGGCCTTCCATTTAGCAAAAGAGCAGCAGAGACACACTTGCCTTTTTACGTGGATATCTGGACCATGTGCTGGCCTGTGATAACTTTGAGGTTCAGTGCAAAATAATCAGGAGGCCCTGGAGCTATCCGACCATCTCCAGGCCAGCGACCTAAGGAAAACGGAATTATAGCACCCACTAGAGACTTGGTGAATAACACATGGGCCAACGTTCTAAATCGACACATAATTGCATAATAGTAGATGCTAAAAGTATATCAACACCCTCAATTAGTTGCCATAGCAATGACTTGAGAAAAATGAATGCAAACACTTTTCGTACAATAAAATAAGTCACAGTAAATTCTCTGTTAAATACATATTCCATTTCATGTAGTTCCCAAGATCATATGGAAAAAGCCAAGTAAAAAAAACTCGTATTTAATAATAATTTTTACACAAAATGTATCTATACAATACTTCCTTCTTGTGTCGATGTTATACGCTCATCTCAACAGGTCCAAATACCGCTGTCTGCCAGAATGGTCCAGGTGGGTGTGGGAAAAATCCTTTAGATGTCGCAAGGAGGGAATGAGTTGGTGTCCATGTGTCAGTGTTCCAAGGTCACAACCTCCACTGCCTGCCCATCCAGAGTGACAGTGTTGTCTATACGTGCTGCAACGGGTGCCATGGCAACCTGTACAGGTCTGTTGCCCTGAGCGAGGCTGGTGACCACGGTCTGATACATGCTGACAGGGATCTGGACAAGGCCTGCTAAGAAATGAAACAGTGAGTGGGTTGGTGGTGGGATTGCATTTCTCTCAACCGCCATCAAGGTCTACATGCATTGTCATGGTAACAGTGGGAAATCTCATTCCAAAAACAAAATAGGCAAATTCATGCCATAAACAACCAGCAGTCCCAGTATCAGGAAAAGGGACGGACCTTGGTAATGGGCATGTCAGGGAAAGGGACAGGTCCTGGTGACCAAAGCGTCAGAGAAAGGGGTGGGTCCTGGTGACAGGCATGTCAGGGAAAGAGACGGGCCCTGGTGACGAGTGCGTCAGGTAGAGGGATGGGCTCTTGGCTGGTTTAATATGCCAGCAGCTTCATTGCAACTTTTCCTGAGTGCTTCAGGATCTCACAAAAGCTAGAGAGGAAGTTTTCAAACGAATTCCACTCCTGACAGATTAGGCTGGGACACATGGATCTATAACACACGCATGCGCACCATCTGTCCTGGAAGACAGCCGTGGATTAAAGCGTTCACCCTCCCAGCCGCACCCCCAGGCAAAGGGAGATGGACGAGGATTCCTGCTGGGGATTAACCTGATCTTCATTTTTAAATCAGTACTTTCATTATGATTGCATTCATGTCATGTCACGTTGTCTCTAACCACTGGCACACTCACATCGTGTACACACAAACATGGCACTGTGCATCGTGTGCGTTTTGCTGTATCTCGCTGTTGTCGCCATAATGCTACTCGTACTAACAGGAAATGAGGTAACAGAGTGTGACAGTACGAATTTCTGCAGCAAATCGTTACGTAAAACTAAAACGTTCCTCAGGTCTCAAGGTTAGCGCCCTTTGTGATAGACTTTCATGCATTTTGCTGTTGAGAAACACACAGCACCAACACAGTTCTTCTGTGGACTGGGAGGTCAAGGCAAGGCATGGAGTACGTACCGCTGGTGTCCTGGACCCCGGCCAGCGCTCCAACGGCAGCTGCAGTCTCTCCCGATAGGACGATCTGCCCCCCACCCTGAAGGGTGGCTTCTGCTAGTGTTGCCACCGCATGGGCTGCCGCTTCACTGAAAACACACAGGGGTTACTGCACAAACACACACAGCCCTCCTCCCCACACACACACACAATACACATCACCACTGCTAATACAAACCAGACGCACTAACCCCATTTAGTTACCTAAATGATATGACAAATAAAAATAACAGTGCATAGATCAGTGAAGAAATCCCAATATCTTCCATTTAAATCTTCACCTTGGTAACCAGGCACAGGCCATGTAAAGGGAGGGAGGGGGGCACGCTGTGGCATCCCGTTTATCCAGCTTCAGGATTATACTAATCCCTGAAGCACAGTGGATACAGAACAGACAAGTCTGTTGAAATTGTTGCTATGAGAATCTAATGTGTGACTGGTAGTGGGCCAGGTGGTGATGGGGGGGGGGGAGGGGGGCATCTGTAATGTGCTACTTCACAGGTCAGATTCTTACAGGTGGCAACACAAAACCTTGAAATTGGACCAAATTGGCCCTCGGTGCTCCCCCTGTTGGCTGACTGGAGCACTACTGTCTCAGGCCAATATTAGAATAAGAAGGCTTCAAATGGTCAGTGCTCAAAGAGCTAAAGAGTTACTGAGACAGTCTTCTGAAGCCTGGATATGAACACTATTTGGGTGTCCATATCCTGGTGTCAGAATCTGTGTCACTTCAAGCCACTGGCCAGATCCAATCCCAATGTTCTGTTTAGATTAATTATCTCTCCCAAGGAGGCATTTTTCAGGACATAGCATCACAGAACCCTCCCCCCAAAATGTAGACTTCTGGCTCAATTTTTAGAGGTGGGATCAGATCTCTTATTCTGGCAGTTTAGCAAATCACGCAGAGGTATTCCACTGTGTGCCTGTGGCAGTGTATGACTGGTGTACCATAACTACCCCAGCCTCTTGCAACAGATCACAAGAAGGGGGTTATTAAGCATAACTGCTGAGCGCAGTTTAAATGCAGGGATAGGGGTTTGGGTGGGGGGTATGAACAGGGGTGGGGCTTGGACGTTATAAGCTGCTTTTCTGTCTTAGCAGTCTGGCAGGGAAATCTGTCTCAGCACCTGTCCACAACCTCCCCCAACCCAATGTACTGCCCTGAGGGGTTAACATTAGAGAAATTACCTCCCCCCACCCAGCTGGCCTAGTGATGGTCCACAGCACCCCTTTTAATGATCATTCTTCTGATTTTAAGTTTGTGACCATAGTGGTAGAGCTGAAGACGGTGGTTGTGCTCAGAATGAGGGAAGCTCTTCCTGCCTCATGCTGGGCTGCCACAGCAGATAGATGCATCCAGTCAGGGAGCTGTGGAAAAACAGCAACCCTGGAGCACAGGTGAGTGCAGGTAACGAGCCCCCTGAGGGGGGAGTTCATTGCAGGGATCACCTCCTGCTCTGGGACTGGGCGAGGAATGTTTTGGAAACGATCCGGAGCAACCGGCGCTGCTGCCTCGCTGCTTCTCACGAAAATGCGGCCACCACGGTCCTGCCTTGTGCCATTACACGGTAGTACAAGGACACCACTCATACGCACGCACACACGTACGCACGCACTACTCCAAGAGTAGCTTTTGCATCCAAGACACCTGGGAACCATGCTTCTCATCCCACTTGAGGTCCGTGCTGAATTTCACTGTTTCCTACAATGATCATCACACATCTTATGAGTTCCATCCACAAATATTTAACCAGTTGCCAGTAACGAGTGCGCTACCAAATAAAAATGGACAAACTATACCACACCAGTTATTCATATTAGTGAGATGTGCAGTGTTCAATAGGCTGCCTGACGAAACAAGCAGCAATCTATGCAACAACCCAACAAACACTGGGATTCTGCTCTTTCAGTGGTCTGCCCCCCCATTCCAAAACAATTCCCTGCAGTCTTGCCTACCTGTTCAGCTGCATAGTAACTGTGGCCCCAGCCTGCATGTCTTGGGTAGCAGCAACAGCGGCCTCCGCTAATGAAGCTACGGCTTGCGTGGCCTCTGTTGCCTGGGGGGTCTGAATTGTCATCTCCCCCCCCTGAAGTGTAGCCCAGTTCTGGTCAACCTGCACTTGGTAACAGGGAGCAGGGGTTAAATACATGCACATATAGGATTCAAATATAAACCATCTATACAGTCACATTTTACTTAAAGTACAACAACTGTGTCTTGCCTGATAAGAAATGTAAGGGGTTTGTAGCGTCTCACTCAATACCAAACCCACCCGTGATAGACAATTACTTTTTCTGTGTAATGTGCACCTTTGTTGAGCTGTTTGTTTAGGTACCTTATGATTACCCATTTTTTTTTTTAACAGTATAGTTCCTGGCGAGGGCCCTGACTGGCACACTTCTGGCCGTAAGCCATCCTTCGGACAGCCCCCTCACCTCTCCGTCGGCCACAGTGGAGTAGTTGACCTGAGCTACGGTGACAGTGGCAGGGAGCTCGGAGGCGTCCGTCAGCGTGGCCACAGTCGCCCCGGTGCCCACCTGTGAGTACAGTATGGCGAGCAGGTGGAACATAAAACACCCGGTCCATTGAAGCAAAGCCCAAATAAACACGAGACAAACAAACAGCCGCTCCAGTCAGCCAACTATGCAAAACTGCCAGGGAAGTGTGGATGAAGCCTGACCCATGTAAAAGTTGCAATAATCAGCTTAGCCTCATGGTATTTCACCCAGTAGTCCTGGTGATTGTAGCTTGACAATGCATACAAACATGGGACCTCAAGCAATCGTGTCCAACCTTGTCGTAGACCACACCACTTAAACAGAGTACAGCCTTCATAAGCTCGCTTTACTATAAGCAAAATTAGTATGGACTAGATCAGGCTAAGCTAAGTGTATATTGGTCTTTGTAGTGGAACTCAGACTGTATCATGCTGTATTGTACAATACAGTCTATGAATGGCCACCCAAAACCACACACACATCCCTCTTTTGTCAGGCATGACCCAGCCCTCATAAATACTCACTTGTATAAGAGAGACAGTGCCGTCTGGGTTGCTGATGGTCTGTACCACGGTCTGTGAGGGCACTAGGTGGGCGATGCCGTGGGTGACGGTGGCAGTGGCAGGGGCCACATGCGCCTGGGGGGCTTGCTGGTCCTCAAAGGCATACAGCAGGTCCTCGCGGCCGTGATGCTTATAGCAGTTCTTTACAATTGTCCTCAGTGCTTGAGTCCATGAAACCTGAAATGGGGGACACCAGTTGTCTGTCTGTCTATATGAGAACCTATCTACATGTGTGGATCTTCGCTGTGTGTCCGAGTCAGCATTAACATCTGTGGACCTTACCTGTTAGCCTGACCTGTGTGTTTGTGTATCTGTCTTTAGGGTGTTCAGTGTATAGCCTGGCTTTGAGCAGTTCAGATCCTTGTAACCCATACCCCAACACACATGCCTGCCCACACACCCTCTGCTTCTGCTCCTCAGTGCGGACGTCGCTGCGCACGTTAGCCCATGGGATGTCCTCCGGCCACCACACAGGCTTGCAGCTCTCCTTACCCCAGCCGGGCTTCCCCCGGCCTGTGGAGTACTTCAGCATCTCTGGGATGAAGGCTCGCAGCTGGGCCTGCGTAAGCAGGGTGGGGGGGGGACAGACAAACAGGCACCTTCATGTCTACTTGAAGCAACATAAACTGGAAAGGGTGGTACTGACTCTTTTTCTGACAATCAAACGTACGACAGATACACTCAGGAAAGATATTTACAAATTCCAAGATGCCACATATTCCCACTTTAGGGCCCATTAACACAGGCCCGTAACATTAAATATGAGAAGTAGCAGTTTATAGAACACCTCCCACTCAAGGTCATACAGAAGAAGGTCATGATCCTTCCCCTAATCCATTTAGATTATCCATCCCCAGCTTCTCCTTTCAGCTTTTATCACAAACTGCTGATTGTCCATCTGCTCAGCTCAGTTTGAACAAATCAGCACATTTGTCCTGGATCCGGAAACAGGCCATACTAGTGTCTCAACAGGTGTGGGGTCCCCAGCTCCACACGACATGCTACATGGTCTAACACAAGGTCCTGAGCCCACGCCTCTATCAAGCACCCAAAGTGCCCAGCAAGTAAAACAGGGGTTCTGCTTCTCCAAACACCCCAGAACCTTAACCTAATCTCCAACAGGTTGCTTAATTATAGGTGACGAGGAGGACGGTGTCTGCTCTAATCCACTAGGGAGCCAATCAGCAGTGAGAGAGTCAGGGCCAGGTGAGCTGGGAGGGCCTAGTTAATTACAGGCCCACACACACCTGGGCCTCACCTGCCACTCCCTTGGCAAAGGAGCACCAGGGAATTGCTAGCCTATTCCCCCACAAACGTAAGCCCCTCCATTCTCCACTAGCTGCTTGTGTGAGGTAACGGGTCCAGAACAGGGGCTAACTAATTGGAGGAGGGCTGAGTTTGTGCTGTTAGCAATAAAAAAAAAAAACCTGTCAGCAAACACTCTTTTAGATCACAAAACCAACACTCCCCATATAACTGCATCAGCAACATGCAGTCAGATAAACAGGAACATAATGCAAGGGTGGCAGCCTGGGAGTTAGGCCAATGATAGCACCATCAAAACATGCGAGAGAGCTGCAAATACATGCATGTGTGTGTTTGTGCGCGTGTAAAGAGTGAACAGCACCTCAGAACGCCCCACCGCTGGAACACACCCATGACAAAACCAGCTCCAGCAGCAGCTAAGAAACTATTTTGTTCCAGTCAACCGTAGGGCATCACCTGCGTCATCTTGTCCACAGACACAGGGATACCGTCGATGGTGAGCGGGGGCAGCTCGGAGCTCAGCTCGGGCACCGGGGGTGCGTGCTCGGCCAGAGCATTCTCAAGGTCGTCCAGAATCATGCTCTTGAACTTCCTCACCTGTAGGGAACAGCAGAGAGGGGGAAGGGTGCTACCAGGTTAAAATGATAAGGGTGAGCGAAGTGTTTATGACCTTAGTGTTCTGTAAATACCCAGACTTACCACATTCTCCAGGGGTGCAGCGCCAAACACCTTGAACACGGCGTTGGGCTTGGAGGGAGAGATGCAGAGCACGATGGCCTGTTGCCCCACCCGGGTTGTGTACTCATCAAGAGTGGCTCTCAGCTTTCTGCAGAGGAGCGCCATATGGACAAAATGACTGCATGTCACCTTACAGGCCCTCTGCAAGGCAATATGAGACACTTGCTAACTAAAACTGGCTTGCCTTTGTCTCCACCTGGTGGACAATGGTGGTAATAAAACCAAAAATTTGAACATTGAAACAACTTCATCTCACTTTAACCATCAAGAGGGTTGAGCATGATCAGTTCTATCAGTTTTGCGTGTACTCATCAAGAGTAATTTTATAGTACTGGGTTTTAATGCTAAATCTTTTTTTGGTTCAGGTTGTCCATACCTCACACTTCTCTGTCATTAGCATGCTACAGAAAATAAAATGTAAAAGGCATGCCACTAAGCATCACACTCAATGTGACAGGTATTGCTTGTGACCAGATGCTTTCTTTTCAATGGCAATGCTACATGTCGTGGGACTCACCGCAGCAGTCGTGTCTGCTGCCTCTTACGGATGGAAGGGTTGGACTCAAAGATGTGAGGCCGCTTTCTCTTCTTTCCTGTTGCCACGGCAGCAGCTGCTGCCATACCCACGGGGCCTGGAGAAATGCAGACATAGAAAGAAAGTCATAAAAATGCCATCTACCAACTCTGTCTGAAATGCCACCAATAGACATTCATTAAATGTTTAATACACCATATTCCCATTTGTTGCATATGTACAACACACAGATGCACACATTATACTATGCATGTAATAATCTATACATATATTCTTCAAAGTCCTGCTGTGCACACAACTGTATGCCCATAAGTGATTTAATTCTTCCTATTATTACTAAACTGTACTGAACAATAGAAAATTAGTTCATCTGACAAGACGTGATGTGTTTTCAAGAAACAAATTTTTATAAGCAAGTCAACCTTCACTTACACACTAGGAGTACATTTATTAACTAAACAGCACCATCTAGTGGACATTAAAGCTAAAGCAGGCAGGATGGATGAATCTCACCTGCGGCTGCCAGGTGTGCCGTGACCTCATCGGTGCCGGTGGAGTTAAGAATGTCAGAATCATCAAAGCCGTCGTCCTCAGGCGAGGAGGGTGACTCCTCATCGGCACTCAGCATGCTGTGCTCTGTGTAGGTGGCCACATGCACCTGCTGTACCTGTCCCGCCACGGTGTGCGCCTCGATGGTGCTCATGTCTGCTTGGTGCACAACGTGCTCATCCATGGTATGCACCGCAGCCCTGTGACACACTGCCACCAACACGTGTGCAGTCACATCAGACAAAAAGTCATATCAGAAACTATATAAAGGGGTGTATACTACACATGCCATATTCCTCTTCTCAGAACTGCCTCTCAGACTGTTCTGCAGCTGGAACTACAAAATACTTTGCTTCATCTCTTCATCAGATCTGTTTAAAGCAAGAGAGGCAGTTCAGTCTTGACTGTGAACCAAACTGATCTATCTGCATAAACCAATCATTTTTTTATTATTGTAATTTATTGATGATAATTTGCCTTGCTGCAGTAAAGATCTGACTTGTTCACATATTCACAGGGAGACGAACCACACATTTAAATTGGAATATACAGTATAAGGTGGCCAGTGAACACTTTGGACGTCTGTTTAACCTTGACTGAAGAAAAAACAGGCAACAAGTGCTCAGTGTGTGCGGGAACTCCTTAGGTGAATATTTAATGAATCTTGTTGAACAAATTCCAAGAGTTTACAAATAGGTAAACTCTGTAGATATTTTGAAGAATCTAAAATTTAAGATGTTTTTTAAAAACATCTTTTCTCATCACAGCATAATTTCAGAGATTATTCTAAAAAGCAGGAAACTGGGAAAAAAAACCCACTCTTTGTCAGAGAGATTACATGGTGGTGTGTAAATACTGTATACAGTCCTGTATACTATACAGTATATACTGTATGTGTTTATACAGTTTGTTTATAAGTATACTACCAGATGGAGCCAGGCACTCCAATATTACATATGACTGGTTATAAACTTTACCTTCTAGTTGGTTTTTGGTTAAATTTGGCAGTAACTAGCATCACAAAATAACATGATTTGTGAATTTTTCTCCCCATCAGTATCAGTTTAATTTGAAGATCATAAATCTATCTAACACAGTAATAGCAGAAACAAATAACATATCAGTTAGTGTTCTGTATCTCTTTTGACTGACTGTCAAAAAGAATTGGTCAAAGGTTCTTTTTTTGAGCACACTGACATACATGGAAAAAAAATAACATAAAAACAGGAATACACTAGTGAGCTTTACTAGTACTCAACAGGCTGTGCTCTAGCCTTGGAGAACTCACACCACCTTGGCATTTGAATGAAGATGTTTGAAGTGATCTAAAGGCGCTGCTGTGCATGCATGCTAGCAATTCTTTTTCAACTTTCACTGTATTACAAACATTTATTACAATAGTTTTATTAGTTTCATACACACTGGATTGTGACTATGACTTAAGTCATATACTTCTAGTTGCCTTGAGCAATTTAGTGTGGTTCATAAAGTGACTAAAACAAAACAAAGTAAATGCAGCATGTCCATCTTTACAAGGATAACAGTTTACTGGATGAATACTTTCCGATTGAACATTAATACATCTTAAACACAATATAAAAGTATTTGTGCAAAAGTCTGGTTAGAGTTCCACTTACACAAAAACCACGCAATACATCAACTGTACAAAAAATCTAATATGATTTAAAAGGTATAACGTGGTTTTCGGTTATATGCATTTATCACCGTTACTCATTTCAGGTGATAAAAACTTCAGTCGCAGAAGGAAAAGCTTAATCGGTGTTTTGAACATTTGACATGACTTCGTATTGTTTCACTCTATAATAAACTCTGTATTTTTATATAAAAAAATAAAAGGTTTTGCTTTAAAAGTTTTGATTATGTAAACGGACCCGTCGTACCCTCTAAAAGTCTATTGAAAATTAATCTAAGATGTATTGGGTCCAGGTATATTTTCCACGGCACTCACCAATAGCTACACATTTTATAGCCATTTTACTAAAGATTTTATTAATACTCATTTTATCACAACTTTCTTGATGACCCATCCATCGCTGGGGTACGAGTTGCGCGTACGCCCTACCCAGGTCGGCTGCGAAGAGTAAGTCACACTGACCCAAAGCCAGCCGCTCACCAACACGCTTCATTCGTACCGCTAATCTTACAAGTTGTTGCCGCGGCATTTTCAACCGTCCCGATTTTCCACTCTGCCATAAAGCCACACCGGTAAAACAAAAGACAGCTTCCACACACACGTAATACAACGCATCACTTAATTAAAATAATTACTTTTCCCGCAAGTCTTTCTGTAAACGCCGGGCGAACATATTTCAACTCGGAACTCTTCGCGACGGGAGAGCTGGTGAGTTTCTCCATTCCCAAACAAACCCGGCCACGCAGGAAAATCATCCACTGACAAAACCCAGGCCTACCGCGGCCTGCGGCCACAACCAAGCTGCATTTCTGCTTTTTCTCGACTTAATGGTAAATTAACTTCCGACGGTCGCTCGAAATTGTCAACAAACTCGAGTAAACCAAACGCTGAACGTGCATCACTGCTTTCCCCATCTGCGGCACACCCCGCCGCTGCCGGGGTTGGTGGTGCGGCTGCGCCGCGGCTCAAATAGCTGGAGATTGCGCGGTAGGGCACTAACCTCAGAGCGGCTGCGCTACTCCGGGCCTGCGCCGCGGCTGAGATAGCTGGAGATTGCGCGGTAGGGCACTAACCTCAGAGCGGCTGCGCTACTTCGGGCCTGCGCCGTACAACTCGCAACTGGAATCCGAGCTTTAGCTAATGGAGGACAAAGAGGCGCGAACCCGACAACGCGGAGATCCCGCGCTCACCGTCGGACGCTACGTCACGCCTCAGGCGCGCTTTAACCGCCATATTGAGAAGGGAAGATGAAGACTAACGTACACATGGCACCGTAGCTGTAACTACCTTTTCGCTTTTTTGGGAGAAAAAGAACTCAGCAGAGGGTTTAAGATAAGCAGATATGTAGCGAAATACATAAATTATATAAGCAAATACGAAAGAAGCAATTAATAAATGTGATACATGTACACTTAATGAAGGTTATATAACCATGTATGTATATCCATGTATCCATATTTAATACGTAATTGTTCTGTTAGGGCTAAAAATCATTGGGAGCCTTTTCTTGCATAAGGCAAAGTAGCCTACATTTAGGACACTGAAAAATAGCCATAGCCGTATAAACTAATGTCAAATTCCAAAACACCAGCTCGCCCAAAACGTGTTCATTGAGTGTGGGGGGGACAATGAAAAGGAGCCAAGACACCCATGAACATTTTGGTGGATAAATTCTGGTAGAGCACTGCACAAAAGACTGTGGCCCCACTGGCGTGATGACGTTAGTCACACTTGAATTTGTACTTTAGAATGTTTAAATTTGAATTTATTACAGTTGACTTCAGTTGGTGTTGTTGTTTTGTGTAAATAAATATCGCGAAGAGTGCACTCAAAAATGCTGCGTGTCCTCACTGATTACCACCAAAAAACACGAATCAGAAGAAAACACTATTAACGGTCCTCCACTACAACAAGCACCTTTTCTTAACGACGCCGCAACAACACCGGCTCTTTTATCACGTTAACATTTAAAAACATTTAAATTGCACAGCAGTTAGCTGCAGACGTACTGTAAATGCCTTGTCCGTTTCTTCTACAGTAGTGAGATGGACCAACTTCTTTAACAAAGCCGTATGTCTAGTGAACGTGTAGCACTTTGGCGAACTGTCACACAGAACAGCTGTAACAGCCCACACTCACTACACACACTGTAACGGCCGCATTATCACACATTCACACTAATTGCACTCGCGGTGGCTAAGTTTGTGATCTCGTGCAATTTTAACGCGTGGTCCCTCAAAACGTACGTACTGACGACGTACTGACACGTCTAGCTTTTTGGTAACTGTGGAATATTTATTAAAAGGAAACAAAAAAAAGGGATGAACGAGTTCAATTTATATTTTAGCTCGGTCTACTACCGGCTGAACATTATACATACTCTCATACATGTTTGACATGTGCATCCATTTTGCATGTTTAATATGAGGTGACACGTTTCGTCCAAGACCGTTACAAAAATGTCTTCTGTAACGGTCACGTCGCCTTAGTTACCAACACTAACCACGTGCGCAGTTCACAACAACACTATGGCACGGTGCGTTTAGACATAAAACGACAAATTAAAAGCCACCCACAGAAGTACCGGTATTTCCCTAATGGCTCTTGCATCGACATTTCTTAATGCAAAATTAAAATGTGTCACTGTTACAGCAAAAACGATTCAAACATACCGCTTCCACAGCCTACTTGTCGATAGCAAAATATATACTTGTTAAAGGTAATACATTTATAAAATGTTGTCAACACATTAAGATGTTCAATTGATCATACATATCTTAAAAATAGGACTAATTTATCTGAAAGACCAATATGTGGAAATACATTTTTATTTAAACATTTAGCAGTGTGCTATATTTGAGATTGCATATTACCACGATGAAAGAAAAAAAAAATCAGTCCATTTTGTGTACTAGTGTACAGAATTTCTATTTTTCATATCATTAAAACAGAAATGCATGTCACAACCAGTGCTGAAACAGATAGAATATGTATTCTTTATATATACAAAATTGACTAACTACCATTTCACATTTAAACCTGTAATCTGAAATAAAGTTTTCTCTAAATACCTGTTATTTTCAAAGTCAGTGATTTCCAAGTCAGAAGAGAAATTGTTCAGTAGTTTGATACAAGTTCAAAGTCAAGTTTCAAAAAACTGGCATCTAACTGGCCTGGTGGCTCAATGGGTAGAACATCAGACTGGGATGTGGGAGTTTCCTGGTTTGAATCCTGGCATAGCCATGTGTGCAGTTGACCAAGTCACTCAAATGCTGGCTCCCTGGGTACTACATGTGGCTAGCTGCCCACTGCTTCCCCCAGGGGATGGATTAAATGCAAAGAAGTAATTTCACTCTGGGATTAATAAAGTAGTATAAAACTGATTTTGATTATATATTAAAATCTGATGATGTATCCATTACATTATGTAGTTGTCTAAAATATGTAAAAAAAATTGGGCAGATAATTTCAATGTGACATAAAAACATTATAGAAAACTGCCAGTGTTTTGTCTTGAATTCCCTATATACTGTAACACTTGACTGAGCTGACTTATGCGTTCCAAACGATTCCCAGTTTCGGTGAAGTACTGACAAAACCAGAAGACTGTGCTGTAAACTAGACTAGAATCACTGTATTGTTGGTTTTACACAGTCACACATATTGGTTAAGATGTTGCATGTAACTACTCCCCACCAACCAGAGAGTACTAGCTGTGTGTGTGTGTGAAATGGAGGGGGTGTCAGCCTTGTTGCTCACTGGGCCTGCAGAAGCTCTTCCCAGCGAATGGACTGGGAGAACACCTCCCTCTCTAGCCACATCTCATAGCTGTAGGGAAAGTCCTCCGGAAGCTTCACCTTCTGTCCCAGCACGCTTTGCAGGCAGTTGTCCACAGGGGTGAATTCTCCCCTGCTTTTCTTGCTATACCGTCGTCTGTTGAAGCACTCAATGCTCTCCCGTAGGGCACACTCTTCTGCCTGGAAGTCCCAGGGCCTTGCATCGATATCTAAAGGGTAAATGAGCAAAGTCAGCACTACCAAGTGACAAATAAAGTCCACCTGATCCACCATGAAGGAGATGCAGCTATGGGCTGCCAGATGGCACCACCAGCATAGGCGTTATAAGCTTCTTGTCTTCTGGTAGAAGAGAGCCTGATAAGGATTACATAATAAGGGGGTAGATGTTTAAATAATCACCTCTGTTCCAGTGGCAGCAGAAATAGGCTAAACATCTAGTAAATCTAAAACTCATCATCTGAGGTATTCCCCCACACTCAGCCCCACACACATACATATAACTGTAAAACTGACAAGCATTACATTATTTTTCTCCTGATCTGGAACAAGCAATTATATTGTTTCCTGTAAGTGTCCCCCAGTGAACATACAAACTCCACATGTGCTAAGAGTCTGGGGTGAGGGCACGCCGCATCCATTGTGCCTGCTAAATGCCACCTGCTTTTTTCTCCGCCCACCTGCTGCAGATTTCAGGGTGCAACTGCTATTTCTCAGTTCTACATCCACCTCTGTAGTGTGATGGAGAAGAGCTCAGCAGCATGACCCAGCGGACACAACTGAAATCATCTTAGCAATATGTGGACCTCAGTGACAGACAGCTGTACACTTCAATGCAGCTTAAACCTAGAATCCCCCTATCAGACCTGCCTTGCCTTGATGACTGTGTCATGGAGGCAGCATAGGTTTGTTTTTACATTTTCGTCATATAAACACTTTGTAAAATGCCAAACACAACATCAAGGAATAAAGACATACTGACTTTGGGATTTACAACAATTTAAAGTTGAAAGAGGAATGTTACTTATGACTGAGACACACAACACAACCACAGCATTAGTACATGTGAAGTTGGGCAGCTTTGAGCCACACATATGGAGGGTGTAGGCCTTACCGTTGCCATAGGCCCAGTCGTCATTGAGGCGGTGTCGCACCTTCTGGTAAATGGCTGACATGGTCTTCATGTTACTCTTCCTCCATTGTCGGCCCAGGTACTTTGCCTGGATCTTGAGCAGTTTGAGGATGTAAAACTGCATCATGGCTTGCTTTACCTTCAGAGCCCTCTTAAGGATGGGAGCAGACTTGAAGACCACCAACATCTACAAGGTAACACGATACTAAGACTCAAAACCAGGATCATTGTGGATGGGTGGATATTATTAAAGAGAGGGAACAATATAAAAATTGAATTGTGTCTACATCTTCTGCTCATATTCCATTGGTTATTTCAGTGTAAAAATACTCAGTGATTAGATGGCCACACACACTAGGTCTGGTTCTCACCATGGTTCTGGAGTGCTTCCATTTTGTGATTTTGTTAAGAATCCTCAGCAGGTTGATGCAGGCAAAAAGGTTCCTCCAGCAGAACTGAGAGCTGTCTCCAGACTCCTGCCAGGAGAAAACACACACACACACACACACACACACACACACACACACACACACACACACACACACACACACTTTAATAACCTAGATGAGACTACTCTATAGGTAATTGCTGTTGTAGGTCAGGTGCCAGTAAACAAAATGTTTTTGATAGGGGTAGTTTTTTAGTTTCTGAAATAAGGATGTTCCAAAATCCATTCTCAGAGGAAATCATACAAAATCTTAAGCCTCAAAGGTATCATCTAAACAGCTAATGCAACTTAACTCAATATAGTAATTGCAAAGTAAATCCCAATACTCAGCCTGGTGGCTCAATGGGTAGAACATCAGGCTGGGATGCAAAAATCTCCTGGTTTGAATCCCAGCCCAGCCACCAGGTGTGTCCTTGAGCAAGACACCCAGCACTAGCTCATTGTAACGCATATGAAATGTTGTAAGTTGCTTTGGATAAAAGAATCTGCTAAATGACCTATTATTACTTGTAGAATGAATGTTAGAGGGGCATTCTACATGTGATAATTTATTGTAGAGAAATGTAAGGAAAATAGTTTAATCTGCAATGACAAATAGTGAAGAGTTCAGATCAGAAGTTAGCTGTGGACTCACCAGGCTCTCCACTGTGAGCTCTGGAACATCGTGAACCACACACCCAGGAAAGTCCAGCGCTCGGATACTTGATTCAACATAAGCGCGGATTAAAGGAAAATTGCATTATCCTCCAACCGTTACACCACACATACCTGAGTACACAGACGTTACATATTCTGTGTTTTTTTAAATACGTCACTGCCACATTCAGAAGGATACACAAGAATACCTGTTTTTGGCACTGATGTAAGTTAAGATGTTCTGATTGAAGAACTTGAGAATTAGTGGTATGCAGTTAGCGAAGACGAGGTGCTGAGAAATATACTCAAACTGGAGAGACAGTGAAGCAGAAAGAAAGTAAAGGACAGAAAATAGTTTTCCGTGTACTTTGCACATGCAACACAAATTTATGCGCTTTCTTGCACAGTGGAATCATTGGGAGATGTTTGGTCATTGCTTTTCACACACAAAAGAGGGCGCTATTCTGCCATATATGTAACTTCACCCCTAAAATAATGTCTTAAAATGCAAGATGATCCTTAGCTGACATCTCACAACCAAAGTCCTAAACAAACCTATCCTTTAACTGCACTGTTTGTGTTTACGCAAGCTTTTGTTTCTCTGAATGCTTGTACTTGTTTCATTAAAAAGGGGAGACAGGTTGTGTCAGGAAGTACAGGAAGAACAGGCGAACCACCTACAGAGCCTGGAGGGGGAACTCCTGTACGCTGAAGACAATTTCATCCATGTACGTGGTAAGAAGTGGCACAATGGCTAGAAATGAGCATACAAGCTGTTCTGGAGGACAGCATTCAAATCCCATTTGAACAACACCAATCTGACACACTTGACCAGCTCAGGGCGCCATAGTTTTTAAAACCCTGAGGGGTACGCCACCTTTCATGAATAAAGGGGTGGTAACCTCCTGACCTGGTAGATGTGGTTCAGCTTGAAGTGCTTCAGCAACAGCAGCAGCAGTGCAGAGACAGCCTTGACGATGATCTCTTTGTGCCGGTTCACATCCACACCTAGAGTCATGCTCTGTACCACTGTGATCCTGAAGGGGGGAGTGACAAAAGGCCACTGGAGCTACACAGCACGGTCTTCCACGCAGACCACTGCTCTCTGTATGTGTAAAAGTGCTTTTTTTAACGAATTGTTATCATTAGTTTGTTATGTCATGATGAAGAGGTCTATTATATGCTGAGGGTTCAATACACAAAACTGAAGCAATATACTTTTGGGATGTTCAGCATGAAACCATCACAATGTTAGTTTTGTTTGGCATTTTATGATTTTTTTTGTCTTCAGGTGTATAACCTTTGATAGTAACTCTACCTCTCAGAGTCTGTGGAGCTGACCACTACTGGGGGGAGGCCACTTACGGTATTTCCTCAGGCAGTACGTCTGCCAGGACGTTAATGGAGTCTGCGTTTGTCCTGGAGGTGGGGGCCACAGCCAACAGTAATTTCAGGAGGGCTATCTGAGGCAGGAAGTACATAAAAAACATCAGAACAGCTTCCATGTAGCCATGGTTTCTGTACTAACGGTGAGCTTCAAAAGCCTTCACTCATGGTTCTCAGGACCAAAGCAGAAATAGGCTGCCAGTCACTCACCATATACTGGGGCAGGCTGGGCAGCATCCGTAGGTACAGAAGTTCTACCGGAGTCTCCTCCACCTCCTCCACACCCTGGACAATCAAGAGCATGCTCACACTTAGATGGATGCTGGAGGCCAACAGCCAGGTGTGTAGCGCTGCCAAGGCAACGCACAGGGGGCCAATACTGACCGTGGTCATGGGGCGCTGCTGGAGAGCCTCCTCCTTCTTCATCTGCATCTCCGCCATGGAGACATACTTGTGCTGGAGGAAGCAGCCACAGCAGGTCACATGACACACAACAGGAACACATGGCAGACACAGACATCACTGGGCCTAATCTGATTAAACATCTAATTTAGCTGCTTTTGTCCGCCCCTCACATAGTAACACTTTATTTATACAGCTGTGTATATTTAGATTGTAGTAGGGCTCTGAGAAATCTCTGATTACACCCCTGTCAAACTATTTTAACATTAATAGCCTGGTATAATGCCCACTGCTTCAGCGGTACACTGATGCAAGGTAAAAAAAACCCTCTGATCTTTTAAAAAAACAGCCATGATTTGATCATGGATTGTCATCCTTATGTACCTCTGCACATTTCGTTAAATATTAACCAAACCAAGAACAAAATAAAATTTAAATACATTTAAATTAAATGAATCCACTGCCTAACAAATGGCGGTTAATTTGCCAGTTGTGTTTGTGGTGCAGAATGACTCATCTCGTTCCCCACACACACACACACACACACACACACGGACACGGACACGGACACGGACACGGACACGGACACGGACACGGACACGGACACGGACACACACGCGCGATGCTGTCACATTTGTTCCATGTGAATTGTTCAGATCGGAGGGACGCACAACCTGTGAATGGAGCAGGCGCAGCCAGATGGATTATGGGGGTGGGCAGGTCTCCCTCCAGTACCTGGCACTGAGCAAACGTTGCCTCATTTCTATTCCATATAAACAAAGCTGTGAAGGGCTGCTGGAGGAGCCACATGGCGCCTGATCCACCATGTCTCTGTGACACACACAACACAGAGCAGGTGCCTTACCTGTTTGAGGGTCTTCACGCTCTCATGGATGGGTCTTGGGAGGCCCACCAGAGTGTCAGTGTCGCTGCGGGGAAAGCCACCCCACCCCAAAGAGAACAGCGGTAAAACAAGGTCACTCTGACAGGTTAAAAAGATGGACATTTTTGTTAGACACTCCCTGAGTTCCCACATTGAAACAAACATGTTCTCTCTCTCACACACACACACAATCGTTTCGTTGATTCTAATTCATTGGGTGACCCCTGTCATGTGCTGCTGGCAGCGAACATTGTGCGCCGTACGTAACCAAACGTTCTGTACAGTTCCTGCTTTGATTCAAGCCTTCAGACATTAATCCAGGCGCCACAACCACGCTTTACGTCTGTCCCTTGAGGATAACTGACAGACTGACTTCAAACACACTTCACACTCCTCTAATGGGTTTCGGAAACTGAAGTGAATACAGATGAAACTACCGCTTGGAGCTTCGTTTTGTGGAAGAGATACATGACTAACGTTAAATTACATGCAATACGCAGGCTTATTTAATGAGCATATTAATAAGGCCTTACACAACTTTTTTATATGTTAGCTATTAGGTCTGTCCATCTCTGCCTTTTTATTTTGTGAAATTCTCATGCTTGACAGAATTAGTGGCTTTAAGAAATATGGCCACTTCTAAAGACATGGAAAAGCAATAATTCAGCTACAGTAATTGTGAAGGTGACTGAACGATCGTTTCTGCTCCTTATCGTTCCTTATTGCTTTGCCTGTGTTATTTACCAAGCCTTACATTCCAAATGCTTATAAGATAAATCTGTTATGTTGTCTACTAAAAAAGAAACTTGTAACCATCTACATTGATCATGCGACAAGGTGGAACACATACTTTCCCAGGGTGAAGCCAATGAACTTGTTCCTGCTGGTTTCCAGGAAATGCAGAATGTCTTTCTCTCTGCATAAACACAGAAACTGTCAGAGCAGTGACCAGAGAACTGCTGGGGGAGCAGACAACACCTGTTATTACTATTCTCAATAGCTGAGGGTCTGGGCAGGGCTGGATGTGGGAGGGATGGTCCCACCTGACTTTGGGTGCCCAAGGGAGACCCTTGGGGAAGGAGAGCCTTTCAGATGGGCCGCAGAGCTGGGGTGGGGGAGGCAGCGGTTGGATGATTGCGTCTCGGTCCAGGGGGTCCACCTCGCCCTCGATGGCGCTGTCCACGTCTTCACAATAGTCTTCCTCGTCACGCACTTCGTCATTCTTGAAGGGGTCGCGCTCGCCGTATGTATCCAGACTGTCCTGCTTTATCAGGGGCTGAAAGATACGAGATGTGGACTTCAAATGAAAAAACATCTCACAGGCCGTTCAACATAACCAGGCTCTGTAGAGAAATACAGAAAATCCTAACATGAATCGTCACCAAAACTCTGAAGCAATCTTCTGTCACTTAGGAGGCAAACGTGCATTCGAAGCATTGGCATCAATCAGGATTCAGAAACGTCTGCACACTTAATTTTTTAAACGAATAAACACATTCTGAGCCCTCTTTAAAACAGCACAACATAATAACCCTCGTCCTACAAGGTACAGGAAATCATGGAGATGGAAAGGTGCTCCCCTCTGAAATAAGTCTACTGCCAGAAATCTGCAGGCTGTGTTTTCAGATTACTCATGATTGTCACAGAGCATGAATCAAAGACCCAATGTCAGGGAACAAATGCCAGCTGAACTGTTGCACTCAAAGAATTAACAAATACACAGTATTAATACCTCCCCATATGACTCACTGCAGCACTCCACTCAAGCCAAAGGTGGAAATAAAAATCTTTTATAATCCTTACAAGAATTCACAGCCAGTATCATTTCAGTCCCAGAGAACAGATATGTGCAGCTGGACTGTACGCTCAACATTAGTTACACAGCAAACATACTGAATTCAAACTGACATTCACTAAAATAAAAAAGTAATTTTCTAAATGAGGTGACAGACAGCCATAGCGCAAGCATCAGGCATGGGTTGCATTAAAGAGAGGTGCCATGGGTTTTTGCATGGTGAAGTAAAAAGCACGACAGTGGCTAAACCTCCAGTGAAACAACCACCGTTCTCAGAAGCGCGGCTGTCTGTCACTCTGCGAAATCCCCACTGATATCTAGAACAACAGGGATGACTGAAAAATGAAGCCTGTATGGGGATGTGTGTGTGTGTGTGTGTGTGTGTGTGTGTGTGTGTGGAACGAGAAGAGTCATTCTGTGTGTGGGGGGGGGTGCTCTTGGTTCACTTTCACCCCTAGTGAAAGTGGTGGAAGAGGAAGGGAAAGAGGAGGAAGACATGGATGCAGAAAGGGTGCAAGACCAGCCCAAAAACACAAGCGCACAAAAGGGAGTGTGAGTAAAGACCTGCTTCTTGGAAAAGGCAGCGTCTGCTTCCAAGCTATCGAGAAAGGCCGTCTGTAGGGATACAAGGAAGAGGTGTTGAGCACAGCGGCCAAGGTTCTCTGCCAACAGAGGCCTGGACTTCGAAGCAAGGCTCAGGCGATCAGCGCAGGGACACCCCCCACCCCCCCGTTCACATAACCACCACAGTATATTCTTATATTCAAATCACAGAGCTCACTGTGAAACAGCTGAGCTTCACAAAAAAAAACAGCAGTCAGGTGTGAAGAGTGGGGAAGAGGTGATACTCTTGTACCGGGAGCTGGTGCGCTCTGATAAGCAGGCGCAAGACCGGTATCGGCTGCCAGGTGTGCACACACAGGTAAGGAGGCAGCCAGCAGTCAGGTGCAGCCTGTTCAGCGAACTGCACCCCCAGCAGAGGTGCGCGCACAGGTGGAAGGGCCGTTACCCGGCGACTGCGGCGGCCTCTCTTCTGCTGCTGTTGCTGCTCAATGAGCTCCACAGCAGAGGCGGGGGGTGAGGCCGCCCGCATGTTGCGCACCACTTTAATGCTGTCCTCGGGAAGGGGGGGCAGGCCCATCTGATCGCGACCTTTTATCTTCATCTGCTGCAGGTCCTCAAAGCCCCCCAGGGTGAACTGGAACACACACACACACACACACACACACACACACACACACACGAACACACACACGAACACACACACACAAAATGTGGCTTCATCCCACTGAGCACAGAGCATCATCGTAAAAATACATGAATCATTAATACATCCTGCCTTTCTCCTATCATGACATCAGTCAGAAATATATCCACCTCCTGGGAATAACAATAACGGCACCAGCTACTTGGAAACACAGCGATTTGTGAGCCTGTTTGCTGAACTTGGCTCGACCCCAGCAGCAGTCCTACTGTTGGGCGTTTAAGCTACGGGCTTCGGTGAAGGACTGATCAGCAACTCCATTGAGAAGTGTGAACCGGGAGGAACTGACCAGCATGGTCTTCCAAAGCAGCAGCAGCACCTTCTTCATGGGGAAGTGAGGTGCGTTCATACTGCAGAACTTGGTCATCATGCTGAGTAGCATGAGTGCGAAGGGCTCGCCGTTGTACAGCGAGAGGCCTGCTGGAAGGAAAGGGCTGTCACTCAGGGTGCGAGAGGGCAAAGCTAAACACAGTGCAACTACACAGACAGCCGCTTCACAACACGCCCACCTCCTCTCCCAATCCTGCAGCTGTGTGTCTCATTTATATCACCTAAACGACAACATCACACAGGACGTCCCATCATTGGTTTAGAACAGGGACAGTGAGCCAACGCCTCTCACCGAGCTCGGCCTTGAAGGTCTCCCTGGCCGTCCTCCACTCGGGCCTGTCGTTCTCCGCCTCCGAGCGCACCGTCTCCACCATTAGGTACATGACGTTCAGCAGGACCCTACATCAAAGTAACAGGCTGGTGTTCGTCATGTCCACTGCAGATTCGCAATAAAAAGACCCAAAACAAAAGCGTGACAAGATCTGCTCTCCTGACTTGAAGAAAAAGAAAGGTAACTAGGCGACCGGGGAACCTGTCGGCTAGGTCCAGGTAATGGGTGGTGTACTGCGTGCTCACCTGGGAACTGACCCCATCGTGGCTTACCTTAGTTCAGTGCTGTCCACCAGGGAGATGGCTGGCTTACTGACTGCATTGCTGCATGCCTGGGTGTTGCTGTGGGAACAGTCAGGAATGACGTAAAAAGAGAGTATAAAGAAGACGTCTGAACTGAATTAAAGGGGGAGCAATTGTGAAACTAAAAGAGGACAGCATGTACTTTATTCCAGTTAAAGTAAAAAATGCCTTATATTTATTTATGTGATCTGCAAACACAATGCGATGGAAGGGACATTGTGTACTTTACAGTGACATGGGAGAGGCACCAGCATTACTTTAGTTCACGTAACAAACATTCAGAGAAGCAGAATGCCAACAAGAGAGACCAGCAGCACTTTTAGCAGAAGACACTTGGACCAGTGGCACACTGTAGAGGGGCAAGCACTGGTTCTGGCCCAGGGCCAGCTAAATACAGCCACAAGGTTCTCCTCGGAGCTCCCCTTGAAGCTGAACTGGCCACAAACAAGGATGTAACACTCCCTGGAGCCATGCCCAGCCCAGGGCATGCTATAAATAGCCCCTAGACCTCCCTCCTCACCCGCTATAAATACCCGTGCAGAGGGTGGAGTTCTGCAACACAGCTGTTCTCTTGGGTTTTCTCTCCATTTCTTTGACCGCACCGAATCGCCATGCTCCACAGTTCACAGGGCTGCCTGGGACTTATGTCTAGGGGTGTGGACAGAGCCTTGGGGCTTGGTTTACCATGTGGCATGAGGAACACACTCAGGACGCAGAGCTCCTACACAGGAGCGGCTGCACTGTAGGCAGTAAGCCACGGGTTAGGGAACTTTTTAACTGAAAGACCAGTAATATAACTCAACTAAACTTCGAGGGCCAGTCACCTGGACCCATCAAAGCACTTATGTGACCACGGTCCCACAGGCCGGCAACTGAATGGCTGTGTGCTAGACAATGGAGTTCGGATTACATGGGCTTACGTTCTACAGCAAGCACATGCCTACCTTTGTCGCAAAATTTCACATCACAGCCTGCAGTTTTCAAAATATGGCACTTTGACTTGGCCTGCAAACATCAGGTAAGCTGACTGACTGCTGATGATAACTTCCCCTGTAAACAAACCTGCACATGGCCAGACACTGGGAGCCAGTGGTCCTGAGCAGAGTCTGTATTTGCCAAGCCACAGCATCCTGTAAATATCATGTAATACACCTGTGCATGTTGAGTGTGTGCATGTTTCTGGTTTTGAAATTCCAATCAAAAACCCAGGAGCAGACACACGATCCTGTTTTAGCCAGAGTCTTCAGCAGGCAAGAAATTCACTGCAGGAGGTGTCAAACTGAAGCAGTGTCAGACATAGTGACAGTTTTACACAGCACCCAGAAGCAAATGAGAGCCACAGTAAGATTGCTGTGGGGACACTCACTCAATCTCCATGTTCAGAAGCTCCACCATGGCTGTGAACGTGCCCAAGCTGAGCAGGAGGAAGACGTTGTGTCTGGCCCAGCGAAGGACGTCTGCCTCCGTGCTGCACTCGGCGAACACGCCTGGGGGAGGACGGGTCAAAGAAGGGAAGCTAACGCACAGGCAACTGGGTCTATCAGCATCTTATGTGTTGGACCTCTCCCACTCCTCACCTTGGGCCAGGTACAGAATGGCACGGGTCACCCTCAGCCTCCTTTCTTTGTTGGTGACCTCCAGGGCGTCTAGCAACCGCATCACATAGGCCCTCTGCTCAGCAGCATCCAGCTCGCTCCACTTCTTCTCCTTCACTGGAGTGGGGAGGGTGAGAGAAGTCACACGAAACACCTGAGAAAGGTGCCAACCACGTGCCCAAGTGAAGTAACAAGAATTCTGTGCCCACTACAGCTTCAAAGATAAATCTGGATGCAAATTTAGCAACTGTACCTGTATGTATTTTCCTTAAACTGGCCTAAGATAATTGTGAGACACATGGAGAGTGTCATATACAGGAATCCCCTGACTGAAAAACTATTTCCATTGTTTTAAATGCAAAAATAATGCATTACTGGCCCATCAGAAAACCCAGCGCCAACTCCCAAATATTACAAAAACGGTGTAAAATTCTTCTATAAGCACCAAACTATGATTTCAGCAACATATATATATATATATATATATATATATAT
>JABJVR010047268.1:0-28291 GCA_025773905.1 Chitala chitala | reverse complement strand
TGTGTGTGTGTGTGTGTGTGTGTGTGTGTGTGTGTGTGTGTGTGTGTGTGTGTGTGTGTGTGTGTGTGCGCACGTGCGCGTGTAAGTAATAGTTGCTAATGTGACCTTCACTCCTCGTTAGTATAGTGGTAAGTATCCCCGCCTGTCACGCGGGAGACCGGGGTTCGATTCCCCGACGGGGAGATGACTAATTTTTGTAGACATTGTCTTTCGAAGTTATGTTTTGTAATACGCATGACACGCATTTATCGTGTGTAGGCACAGGAAAATGACGAATAGCTTTGGCCAATAATCGAACTGGACCCTCCCATGAGGCAGGTAGAATTTTACCATGGAAACACCAATGCTTGTTTGCATTGTTGCATGTACTCCTCGTTAGTATAGTGGTGAGTATCCCCGCCTGTCACGCGGGAGACCGGGGTTCGATTCCCCGACGGGGAGACATAATTGTTTTTGCGTGGTGATTTTATGTACTAGTAAATAGTATTACTAATAGTCTTTTATAAGTTATTTAAATATGTTCCGTGTATATATTGCACTGATATCTTCACACACTTTAAAAGTCATTCATATTTGCGATACGAAGTTGCGTGGTGACAAGCTGTCAGCGCAACCATCAGAACGGAGCAAACCTAAAAAAGGCAATTTGTGTAATTAAAAAAAATGCTTTTACACTCACAAAATGTGTAGATTGAATGTCTCACAACAAACAAAAGTCAATGCATGCTGCTACTTAAGGAAGGCCAAAAAAAAAGGAACATTGCATTGGCCGGGAATCGAACCCGGGCCTCCCGCGTGGCAGGCGAGAATTCTACCACTGAACCACCAATGCTTATGGACAATTCTTTTCAATGCACACGTTGAAAGCAGACGATGAAACAGCTCTGATAGTCAGACTTGCTGTGGGAATACCTTAAACTAGAATACCTTTAAAAAAATTTGTAATTTAATACTTTTACTTACTGTCCACTATTTTGCTGAACATTTGCGTCGAAGTAATTTTTGGAAGAAGGCAGCGTCCTTAAATCACTCTTACACAATGTTCCGGCGCACCGGTGCAGTTTTATTTTTATGTAATAAAACACCACCAGATGTTAACAGTGCTGTTTAAAATGCTACAAGCTTTGACAGACTGGATGCTCATTTTCTGTTGGTTGTAAATCAAACCAACGACACAAGAGGTACAGATGCCTAACATCAAAATGAACTTTTCAAGTGACAAACTATTCCAAGACTGAAGTAGCTTCTGTGAAACTGCTCATCTCTCGATTATTTTATATTAACATACTGTATTTTAATTTACTTAAAATGCATTATTAAATTCAACACTATTTTATTTTGATTTTGGCAAAACAAGGCTTAGTTTTGATAAAGACTAAAAATACAGTAATGTCATCATAATTAAGACAACACTGCAAAATACCTTACCTTCTGGTACACTGTCAAATCGTTAGTTAAAAACAAACAGCATACATATAAACATACATACACTAGTCAAAATCCTGATTGCTAAAGGGTTTCTTTTGAAGGACATAATATACATACAGTCATTTTCCTAATTCCCTGTGCAGTAGAAATAGCTAATCTCATACAGCTAGCCCCAAGAAGAAACAGGCACGTGCGATATAAAAACCCATTTGGATTATACCACAAGTTCACTGGATAAAGCATATAACAGTATACCCTGGTGTCTTTGTAGCATAAAAAGATATAGGGAAGTTAAAGAAAAAAATTTTGTTCCTACATTGTTCCTAATCATACAATAATCAAAATCACTGTAGCTTTTCCAGCTATTAGTATGATAAAATGTATTTTACAGCATTATTTACCACAGTGACCCAGGGTAGAAGGCAAAGAACCTTGGAACTTCAAAGCTAATAAGCAAAGTGAAAGTAAGGACACCAACTAAACAAAGACTGCAGACAGAAGGGAAATTTAAAAACTGAATGACATAAGGAGAGGGGGTAGACCGATCCACACCATCAGCAATGAATATAATGAAAATAGCACTTTGAATGAGCAGAAGGCCATGAGTGATGACTAAACATTTCATACATTTTGAATCCTTTACATAACCAGCCTGAGTTTCTCTCAGCATGCTCCTGACAAGGAGTGCATGCATGGGAGATCGTGGGCAGGAAGTCCATTTCACTACAGCAACGTGCTGAGGAGAGTTTGTAAGGCCAGGGGAGAACTTCCACTGCTCCCTCTAGTGGCGGGGCAGTTACACAGTTTTATTGTGGAGCAGGGGTTTGGAAGAGGTGTTGGCACACGCGAGCCACAGGATGAGGAGTTAGCGATTGCTCTTCATGGCCTCCTTGGCAGCGAGGATGAGTGGCGTCAGGCTGGAGAGGGGTTTAGCCAGCTTCAGGAATGGGTGCTGCCATAGAAACACGATAAAATTTCAGGGAGTGATTCAACAGGAAATATATTTTACATTCACTTAGTTCCTATGTCATAAGTGCTTAATGGTAACGTGGTATAAAATGGAATGTGTTATTTTCTAGGACACCAAAAACATTATACTGTGCTTCTATTCTGGGATTAGGGACACCAAACTGTGGAAAAAAGATGCAAGTGCTTTTTTGTACGCTTAAACTTTAGACAGTACGTTACTGAACATAACTGTTCTGTTAAAAATAGGTATGGTATATTTGTCATCATGGTCAAAGCAATTGAATAGATGTGTACTTTATTTGCTAGGCAGCATGTGGGGCCAGACATACCTGCAACAATTCCTTGCTTCCACCTCTCTTTTCTACATCCATCTCCAGGCATCGGTTAAGAAAGTCCCGGAAAACAGGGGACAGCTTCTCTGGGTTCTGTAGCTCTGGTGTGCCATTGGTGGCAATCAAGTATAACGCCTAAAACACAAATGCAAAGAAAAGGGCACAATGTAACTCAACTGTAATAACATAATATGCAAGTCACTTATGTTCTCTGAAAAAGTAGCAAAACCAATAAAGAATTCTGTAAATTACAACAAATGAAATGCTTTTGTTTTTCGTTCCAGGTATTACACGTTGAGTTGCATCTCATGAATTTGTTTGTCATTTGATTGCTAAGACAACTCCTGGTATCTTATTAAAAAAATGTATAAATAAATAAAAAAACCCATGTGATTTGTAACTTGATGGATCACAGTGTTAATACATGCACACGTACGGTGAATGGCAGCATGAGAAATGGCTGCAACATTATCACTGAGAAAAAGATTGGGGTGGGATGAGAAAAGATTGGGGTGGGAATTAGGGAAGCACTTCAACTATTCTACAACTAATTGTTATTCAAAATAACAATTCAAAAAGCACTACAGGCCTAAAAGTTCAAGGAATACAAATATTGGTCTTCCTTGAATCCTTGATTCACAAATTCTGATCTTATCTATAAAACCTGAGCACAACAGATTAGCCAAAGTGCAAGAATTTTAATACTGTAGGAATGACTATTTGATATAGTCTCCTGTGTTTCAACTAAGACTTGACATCTTACATGGATATTTTTTTAGTTGAGGTCCATTCTCTTTATGTTGCTGCTTTTAAACGTTTTCACTTCACAATACCATATCTTTCATTTGACTGGGGCTTGGGAACGAAAAGGGCTGGTGCATCAGTGCAGACATTTGACAGAGCTTGGGAATGGAAAAGGGGGTGGGGTGGTAATTACTCTACATACCCTTAAAGGATTTTCATTGAGGTATGGGGGCTCCCCTTCAACCATCTCAATAGCCATGATTCCCAGTGACCAGATGTCCACTTTTGGGCCATAGGCTTTCCGGGTCACAACCTCAGGTGCCATCCAGTACGGTGTGCCCACCATGGTGCTGCGCTTGTTCTGCTCAGGGGTGATCTGGGCGCAGAACCCAAAATCAGCTACATAAGAGAGTGATGAAATGTACAGAGGTTAGAAGGCAAAGTGGTAGGGAGAGAAAATGTTTAACTGTAATACACTATAGGAATAAGCGTATGAGCCACATCCTATTTTTTATGTGTTGTACACCTTTACAGATTTAAGAATTCAACCTGTTAGTCAATTATGATGCTTGTTTTCTTCTGCATAAAGTATACAATTTGACCAGATGCAAGAAAAATTAGAGCCACATATATTATCCTGCTAAGCACTTCAGGAAATATCTAATATTATTGGAGAACGTCATTGTTACGCAAAGAAATAAACAAAACAGTGTGAATTTATATCAGTTGGATTCAATGGAATTACTGCTCGACATGGTAAGTCACATGTTCTCAGTGGATAGCGGAGGTAGAAATCTACAGTAATGGTGTCCCAATCCCACCACAGAGATCAGCCTCAGAGCCAATGGGTATAGCCAAAGCATATATAAAAAGTAGTAGTAAAAAAAAAAAAAAAACTTGGTCTAAACACCCCTAGATAAGAAGACCACTTGACCCTATAAAACCCCATGTGACATATGTGTAACAAACTTAGACACACAGCACTTTGCCATTTGGTCCAACGTGGGTTCCACAAGATTAAGTGAGCAAATTGCACCATGTTACCGTTTTAACACAAAACGAGGCAGTCAGTGATAAACTTTTGTTAATAAAATTCAATGCCAACAACATTAAAAACTTTAAAACGCACTAAGTTAAAACTTGAACTTAGTGCATTTTAAACCTTGCTAACTGACTTCTCCAAAAGTTCTAACTAGAAGATGTGAACTCACTGAGCTTGACAGAGCCATCCATGCCCAGAAGCACGTTGTCACTCTTGATGTCCCTGTGAATCACCTGGTTGGCGTGCAGGAACTCCAGCGCTTGTAGACACTGGGATTGGGATGAGGGAAACCAAAAGGGTTGTTGATAAAGAGGGACATCTCTATAGGAGTGTCATATCTCAATGCATTAACAAATGAAGGGTGTTTAGGTATTGTACGAATTCCCATAAGACGTCTCCACTACAACTAGCTCAAGAAAACGTGCAGAGCTATCAAAACCGATGGATAATCTTTTCTGGAAAGGTCAAAGAAATAAAGAGATACCGCTGACCATCTGGAAGGTACTTGTCTTTTTTAAATTGTGAAACTGAACTCTATTACATACTTCTCTGCACACAGCAGCGATCTGGGCCTCATCCATACAAGTCTCTGTCACCACATCTGTCAGGGAGCCTCCAGCCAGGTACTCCATCACCACAAAGAGCTCCTCTCCTACCAAGAAGCTGTGGGCATCCATTGTATAAGACAGTCAACCCTTTACCATCCCTTTTACAACTCCATCCACAGCTACAAAGGTGCAAGACACACCTCAAACAGTATCCAATCTGTGGCAAATTACATGTTTCCTATTAACAGTGTTGCTGCAGCAATTCATGCTGGTAACTGGCTCCTGTACTACTGATAAATTAATACAACATGCACGTGTATAAAGCAGCTTTAAAAAACATTGATTGTAACAGGAGTAAACCAGGTTGCAGTGCATATGCTTATGTATATTTATTCACTTTCATACAGCAGGAACTTAAACACAAATTAACGTACAGATTCCCCCAATACAGTTGTTTCTTTCATTAAGGGTAAACCAAATTAAATACCCAATCCATTATTCTGCTTTCAGCTCTATTGTGTTACCTGTCTAGGAAGTTGACAATATTTGGATTCTTCAGCTCTTTCATCACCAGAATCTCGTTAATTATCAGCTCCTTCTTCGGCTGCTTCTGTAGGTTGATTTGCTTGATGGCCACCTAGGCAAAAACCGCAGCAGCTCTAATTTCTGAGTAATCTGCTATATGGCCTTTGAACTATGACCTTTCAGGGTCAGTCACCCAGGAAGGTCATAGTTCAAAGGCCATGTACCAGGAACAGGGTTGCCATCTCAGGTCAAGAAAATATGGTATTTCTATTTCAGTATTATATGCATTGATTTGGTAAAAGACCATGCCTTGAATGCCATGTTGCCAAAACTATGCAAAACTATGTATTTTACTACTTGAATTTTAGAACTCTCTGGATAAGCATTTCAGTCTGATAATATGTAGAACACATTTTTGTTAGTGCAGAATCAGTTGTTTTTCCTCATTGTGTGTGATAAATGTACATTGATATGTAGTCGCACTTTTTAGAAATTATACTTATCTTACATTGTTCAAAAACTATGGTCAATTTAACTATGCTTCAACTAGTACTTGTGTAGTCAGTGTATTTACATATAGCATTAATACAGAGAATAAGTAGAAGCTGTAACAAAGCACCTCCTTTTTGAAAAGAGAAAAGCGGTTTTCACACACGGGTCTGCTGTCAATGTGTTTGTGAGGAAGGTGGGGGCAGCAAGGAGGAGCTGAGCAAATCAATGTGTTGTGAGGCTCTGCAATAAAATAACATTCTACCCATTGTAAAGAGTAAAAAAAAAAAAAATCAATATATGGCAGTCAGTGTTGGGATTGTAGTGGGCTGCCACAAATCAATGTATAGGAAATATTGCAATACTTCACCTCTTGTCCAGTGGCAATGTCTATGGCTGTGAAAACTGTACCAGAAGCCCTGTAGGAAGAAATTATTGTATGACACATTGTCAATTCTCTCCAATAAAATGCTCACTACAAAGAATAATTCACACACGATCATACAGTTGACATACAAGTCGCTTCAGAATAGTCCCACTCGACTTAAATAAAATCGAGCAATCAATAGCAAAATGAGAAATCACTGTCACTCACCCACTCACACTCACACACACACACACACACACACACACACACACACACACACACGCCAAAAAAAATTTGAACTCACCCTTGGCCAATCTTCTCATATCGTGTATACTTCTTCTTAGGGTCCCCGACACTGACAATGGTTCCTTTAAAGAGAGAACTTTTGGTCACAATAAATTGGGCCACTGCAAACAGCACTATGATGAGGAGGTCTGTCGAGTATTACACTGACATAAAAATGACACAAGACTAGAAACAGAAAACCTTAGGATCATCAAACATCCACACTGAATACACCTTCATATCTCATTACACTCACAGAGGATTTCCATAAACTCCAATATTAGTTAAGACAGCAGACCATCTGAAATGCACATTCTTTCATAACAAAATACAATATCTGTTTAAGTGTTTTCAACACAGGAAACAGCTGACAGCATAAGGCTAAACACTTTCACACAGTGAAAGAGACATTTGAGTTCGGAATCATCAAGTCGTACTCAGTTTGTCCATGATTTCATCGTCTGTCATCTTGCCCTTCTTTTTCTGCCTGTCCACAGCTCTGGAAGCAACATCGCCGTCAGGGCTTGTCACCGGTGGGGGAATGGGGTCGATGACCGAGGGCTTATACACCTTTGTGAGGACAGGTGAGTTTAGGCTTATGACGTCTTGCCATGACCCTTACAGTGCATGCTCCAAGGTAGCACAGAAATGTGACGACTCACAGATTTGGTGTGCTCCGGTCGTGGTGCCACGACAGGAGGCGGAGCCTCATCATCATCATCATCTTCATCAGCGTCTTTCACATGGGTAGCTGACGGTTCTGTGCCCTTCTTGGCAGGCTGCATGGTGCACAGGGGACTCTTATAGACTCTCACTGTCTATTTGTTCCATAGCAGTTCAGTTTAAAACAGTCTGTCATAGTTTGGGAATTTCACGCACATCAATGTGCGTGATCATGCAAAAAAGTACCGATGTTCCATGCTCTCATCGTATTAATATCATGACACCGCAGTGCAGCTCTTAGCAACAAAAAAAAGCCAATAGCATTACTGAAATAAAGCTGAAATGTTACATTTCCATAATGATTTTTCCCACTAATACTGTGTATTTATTTTAAAGTGCATGGCATGAGATATGATCAGCCTGTTGACTGAAAACGTAGAAAAATACTTACCGGTTGAGAGCCTGATGGAAAGCCATCTTTTTCTACACAAGGACAGAGAGTGGACAGAAACAGGCATTGTAAAACAAATCAGGCCTAACTCATCTTAGGGCATTTTTCCACCGCACCAGGTACCAAGCATTTGGTACAAAAAAGAAGAAAAAAAAAAAAAAAAAAGGTGCCTTTCTTTTTCCACTGTTTACCAATGCCATACCAGTAGCAGTACCCAAGTACAAACCCAGCTGTGGTACTTGTTTGGTACTTTGGGTGGGACTTGCATGTTTATTGCAGAATTGTGTTTGCAAGGCAGTTTATTTCCAAAACCCAATACAACTGCTATTTTGAAAAAGCAGTTACAAATTGAGAATACAACAGTGAAGTTAAAAAATAAAAGATGATAATACTTGTCCATGGATCAATTTTTTTTTTTTTTTTTTTTTACATTGTTTATTTATCATTGTATGAAGTGGTGATCTGGTCAGAACTGACCTGTCAACACTGGAAACTCTTTATGAGTTCACACTGCTGCACTATTCGCCGTGCCCGGCCTGTCACGCCTTGGCCTGCCAAGTACAGTCCTGCTGACATCCTTTAATTTATATTTTCAAATTTCACCAGCGCACGTGACTGTCATATTAATAATTATGTCTTTAAACATTAACACCATATGGGAGAAAACAAACACTCCAAGTTTTATTAAGAACTTCCTGTGGAAAAAAGTGGCAACATAGTCAAAAGTAACAGTACAAAGAAAAATAACTCCATGCACATAAAAAAAGAAAAGGTATGTAACCAATAGAAAGAAAGAAAAGGGTGTAACCAATTTGTTTTAGTTACCTCAACATTTTCTGTCCAGTTTTATATCAAGCTTCATGAGCTCTTGTTATGCAAATGTGGTCACAAGGCATGGTCTGGTACAGTCAAAATGTGAGCCTATGTTCCACTTCCTCTCCAGACTCTCCTACATTTATATTTCACTTGGCCATCTTCATCATTGCTTACTTTGTACAACCTTTGTAACCTTTTTTCTTGCCAAGTAGGTATATGGTATATAAAAAAAGTATTAGAGTGTTTTAAAATATATTCCTGCCATTACCTTTTAATGCAGAGTGAAAAGTATGTCCACATGGTCAATTAAATATCAGAACCACAGAAAAATGTCAAGAAGATTCATGAAAAATAAATCAGCATTCACCTTGAAAAAAATTTGCGTAGTGCTTTCATTAATCATTTTGCATTATTGACAAGTCTCTGCATTAAAAAGAAAAGAAAAAAAAAAAAATTCACCAAGTAGGCTAGATGCCGATCATACATGGCGTGTCTGTCTGTGCGCGCGTGACATATAACACTGCCACCAGTTTTACACTACTCTATCAGATTATAAACTTTGATATGCTTTTCCTGATAACTTGTTACACTGTGCTTTTGGGCAGACTGCATTCTCCACAGCATTGCTATACCCACTGCAGCTTGACCACACTGTGACTGCACACTGAGAAGAGGAATGGCGAGGAGAAGGTGGAGCCAGCGGTAACGGTGCTCTGCTCTCTGCAAACTCCTATTATGACCACTGCCGCCGCCTCGATTTCAATCACAATAACGCGGTTGGAATTTCACAAGGAAGAACAAGTATTAGCAAAGTTTTCAAATCATGTTTTGTACCAGTGAAAAATGCGTAAATGCTGCACCAAACGGTCACGTGTTGGCAGGTCAATGAGGTCTTAATCGCATGAAAAGAAATTAAGTATTTTCAAAAACAGCAAACTGTACTATTACATATATAAATAATTCCCATATCAGTAATATGTTTTTATTACATTTTATTGTTGTCTGTGTTTTGCATACATTCTGATATTACCTTTTACTGATGTCAGTTTTTCACATATCACATCAATATGCCAAATAGTGCCAGTTTTCACACAAGTGGAAAACAAACACAAGAAGTACCATTGACTTTGGTACTGCTTTGATGACCAAAGGTTCGCTACCTGGTACAGTGGAAAAGCACCCTTACGTATTCCATCCCCACTTCCCCCCCACCTTACTATTTGTCTTGCTCTATCTCTCTCTCTCTCTCTCTCTCTCTCTCTCTCTCTCTCATGCGCACGCAGGCACGCACACACACACACACACACACACACACACACACTCAGCCACACACTCAGGAGATGTCGCAGTATTTCTACAAGAGGAGAAACACGTTAAGCGTGTGTGTCCCGACCTACCAGACGAGAAGCTGAGGTATTTCTGCCTGTTGTTGCCGGTGCCTGCAGAGTCGTAGAACTTCAGCACATCCAGCACAGCCTGGGGGTTCTTCTTCTGCTCAGACTTGGTGATGTTGGAGGTCTGCAGCAGCCGTGCCCATTGCTCTGGCATTCCCTGGTGGGGACAAGGAGGGTGGCAGCAGAGCAGGGGACACAGTTAAAGACAGGACGAGTCTGACATTTAGTTAATGATGTCTTGATGGCATCAGGATCCAGCAGCCACCAATACAAAATCTGGATTACATGGAACCAGAACAACAAATTATTCATGCAATCAGGCTGAGCACCAAATTAAAAGCTGCAATTGTATGTAAATGTAGAAAACAGATGCGGCTTACTGTAAACTCTCCCGTGACTGCATCAAAGCCAACGTGGATGGTGTGCTCAAAGTCCGAGGGTGGCGAAATCTCGGGGCGCTCCTTATCCTTCTTCCTACCGCCTGCAGACAGGTCACACTGATGATCACCAGTGATGACTAAACCATGCATCCTACACCACCAGAGAAATTCACGTGTACCCAGACCAAGGCCCTCACATTTAAATATAACTAGCAACTGTTAGCTTGTGAACAGTGCTTGTCAATTTAAACCTGAAGGTTTCATAATCAGCTCACAACACATGGTTTGTAAGAACAATTGTAACTATAGTTTTTAATCTCTCTATAATTTTAACAATATTGCTCCACATAAAGGCAGCAGCCCATCGCCCCCTGACCTTTGTCAAAAATGGAGATGATCTTGTTCCGGGGCTTCCTCTCCTCAGGTACTGAGGGAAGGGGCTTAGAGCTGTGATTGGCTGACAGCTGGTCCTTGCTTCCGGTGCCAAAGTTAGTGCTGCTGCCGCGGACTGGGGGTGCAGGGGGTTTGTCCTCCATTTCCCCGTTGTCTGACATGTCACAGGCACTCGGGCTGGTGGGGGAGGGGGGCAGGGGGAGTGAGAAAGTGGCCCAGACACAGATCTGTGGGAAAAGCACATATGGAGAGACAGGGTTTTTATTTTCAATATGCCTTATTTCAGTACAGTCACCCTCTGACTCTAGGCAACCACACACAAGGAAACCTGCTTTTCCACCAATGTACCTGGCCAATTTCAAAAAAGGTTTATATGTGATTATGAACAAGACGCATGCACAAAACAAGACAGGCTATAGGAGTTGAAGCTACAGGCAGATGAGAAAGCGCCATGCTTTCATCACAGGAAGGTGTGGCTGCAAATAATTTCTCTTTTGGTGAGATGTGGGCAGTGCACTGCCATTGGGCAGCATGTGTGGCTGGCGGTAAAGAACACATCACCATATCAGAAGCATGCAGACACATTTACACAAAACTACAAATGTGTGTGAATGTGCCTGCTTACCAAGCCACTGACATAAGGGTGTACTTGCATGTGTGTAGGCGTCAGGTGTAATGCGTCGTCCTGCCTGTTGTGTAAACCCCTTTGCCAACTGCATTGCACTAATGATGTACTGATGTTGTCCAGACACAGAGTACCAGCTGAAGCAAAGCTGGTGCCACACTGCCAAATGTCACCTCAATGCTCACGTCAGCGGCAAAGTGAACCTTTACACTGACAGTGCAGTATCACACGGTGCAGGCTCACCAAAGGAACACTTGCAAATAAACAACACTGAGCTAAAGAAAACCATTTAGCAGACATGCAAAATGCGCATGCTGCACCTCACGATACAGCGTTACCTTAGAAAGAAGCACTTTAGCATCTTTGGGTCTTTCCCATCCAGCTTGGGAGTAGCTTAAAGTACATCAGCTTGTCTTCTTAGCAAGCCCAGACAGTTCTCTCTGTATTTTGGTCAATGTCGTTAGGCCAACACACAAATAGAAGACTAATATACAGAACTAAAACTACTGGGGGGAAAAATTTAAGTAGGAAACAGAATAAATGCAGCAAGGGCTGAGAAGGCTCACCCCCTTTTTTTTAAAAGTCCAGTTAATTAAGTCAGTACCTCCAAAATAATGTACTTTTAAACACCAAAAGAAGAACTGAAAAGCATATTGCTTTAAAATTGTCTTCACAGTGTACAGCACTGCAATAACAGAACAAAATGGGCTCATGTAACAAACCACATGCTAAGCTGAACTGACCCTGCAGTCCCTCTGACTCTGACGAAATCAAAAATCAACCTAACTGCTGGCAAGCCAAAAGTACCTGTCACTTCCTGCATTTAGTAACCTTTGAAATCTTAACCAAACAGCGAGTTGGGGAAAAAAAAAAAACCTACCTATAAACTGCTGTAAAGCTTCACAGGCTGAAGAAATTGCAGTTGAGTTAATGTTCCATACATCAGTTTAACAACAATGATGCCATCCCACTGGGCAAATCTGATTAGATCGGTTAGCTAAGGACTCAAGTCTTCAGTTCAACCAGCTCTTTTCCTGTTAACATTCTCGCAACCCGCATTACTTGTTTGATGTCTAGTCAAGCAGCATTCTCTTACTTTAATTAAGAACATAAAGACCTGACAATTCTCGTTTGCAGGCCTCACATGTTTGTAGGACAACACGTAACTACACAGGGGCTCCCTGGTAAATGACCTAAACTTTACTGGAAGAAAACAAATCCAGCTGGCAAACTTCAAAATGTGAGTGGTGGGGTAAACAGCTGTTAATCATAAAAATGCCAATAACCTGTAAAATCACCAGGTCCCTTCAAGAATCTACACGGGAAAACACACACACACACACACACACACACACACACACACAGCAAAATTAGTACGAAGACTTGAGGCTCTTGAGGATAAAATGCTACAAAACAAATATACCATCATGAGCAAGTCAAACAACATATTTATACTCTTGTGCTGTTGGGACCTAGAATGAATACTTCCTGCAATTAGTACAAAGCTAAACAAGTGGTGCTTGCTTGATGCTTGATGTGCAAGAATTTGTGTTGCCAATGACTGACAATACAGAACTCAGAAGGAACTTTCCTCCAAATAAAAAGCTTAGAACTTCCAGTTCCAAAATCTGTGCTAGAGACTAGTTTAATAACTATCACTTAACCAAATCAGGGGAAAAAAAAAAAAAACAAATTGGACCTAGGCTACCATAGAAGCATGGCCATTGTTAGCATGCCATTACTGTATTCTTGAACTTTAAAATGTAGTTGCTAACAGATTTACACCCACATGCATGCATATAATCACACATACATACAGACACAAATAAGTTACTGTCGCAACCAAGATTTGCTCACAATTACAAATGAAGACAAGGTCTCTTCTTAGACTTAACCCTAAAACACTTTGGATAAAGGTTTTTCCATCATGCTCTCAACTGGGTAGCCTTGATCAACCTACTCATTCACTGTGCTATGACTTGATCTTTTGAGTTTCCTTCTTTGGGGAAAAAAAAGGGAAAATGAGTCATGTTTTAAGACATTACTCTAAGGAAGTTGCGACCATTTTTACCAGTTTAGGGAAGCCATGCACCAGAAAAATAAGTATCACTTCCCATGACAAAGTGTTCTCCAAACCAGAAATCAACCAGTATGCGAAGTGAAATTTGAGGTAGTCGATTTGTTCATGCAAAGTCATTGCATTTTCTGGTAACTTCCTGAATTAGAGAATTTGACCTTACTGGGTGCGCTGTCTTATGACACAAGATCCTTTACTGTAGTCCATATACAAATTCATCCAAACCAGCAACCTTCAAGTCTGCCCTCACAAATGGATATACCAAGACACTGAACCTATTTTGGTACACATAATGTAACCCACCTACCGAGCCCATCTCAGATTTTTTTCCCTTTTCTTCTTTTTACTACAGCATCACAATAAAGCAAATCATAACTAAGCTACAACTGATCGCACATTTTCTATTAAAGATGCACAATGGGTCTGACACAGTAACAGGAAAACCCGCAATACCTGACATATCACAATAATTTCTAACTTTTAAAAATATATTGTAAGGTTACATCATGAATAAATCATTCATTGGAAAAACAAAGCTTAAAATACATTCAACAGTAATTTGTGGAGCAATATATATATATATATATATATATATATATATATATATATAAAAGTAAAATATATAATCACACAAGTGAGTTTGTATATTTTTGTTAAAATATACAAACTACCTGACCCAAAAGCACATTTACAATACCGTTAACTAAAATCTACCATTATCTATAAAGATTAACTTAATTCTAGTATTTTATAACCTTCTTAACCTTGCAATTGTTTACTAAACCCCTTAAATGCTGCAGACATACCTAATAACGGAAATATTCATTTGGTGTCTTTGGACTAATAAGATTTGTAGGAAACGTCTGTCAGAATAATAGTACGTCAAATGAGTTTAATGCAACAACGTCCCCAAGGAAACGTTCAGTGTGGAATTCGTGCTTTACTGGAGGGATACAATGTTTTGTAATTATTTTTGTGCATACTTACTGTTAAATTATTTTAAAAAATTTTCAAAGTTAAATTGCAGCAAGCTCGCCGGCCAACTTCCGAAAAATAAAACACGCATTAGACGACACGCGGACTTTTGAGAAACAGGTTATTTGCGAATTAAACAGTACTTTAATTAGAATGTACTTTATAATATGTAATTTGCATAGAAACAGCAACTCGTTTCTCACAATCGAAGGATAAGGATAAACGGGTTAAATGCATATTAAAAACTCACCAGCAAAAGTCCACTGTAAACTTCCCAAAAAACTTGTACCCGCCTCTTTAGACACGACTCAGGTTTTAGGACAGCTCCCAGATGATAAACTACTTCATGAATCAATTAAACAAAACCTTTTGAGCAGTTCTCTTCTGATTCTTTTTATTCTTTAATCTGTGCTCTGGGAAGATCAGCAATGGCGGAGGGGAAGCGGAACTGCCGACCCAGCCCAGTCTCGGAGCACACTCAAATTCCTGCACTCTCTTTCCACATTTATGCACCAAATATTTCACTTCTACGTATTTATGAAAGTTGTTGTAATTGCACAGAAACTAGCGGGAGTCCGCCTTAAACTTAAACTCGAAACAGAGAGCGCACGAACCGCTTTTTGTTGTTAAAATGCATTACGGGAAACGTAGTTTGACTTTTTAAAAGTCTCCCCTGAAGTCGAGGGTACCGCATCCCGCACACCCCAACGTGCTCAATGGACATTATTAAGGGGCCCGTATCATACATCACACACGGAATCGGAGTTCGTTTATACCCTGCAGTTATATAGTAATACACGATTCCTAAAGCTGCGTTTGGAATACGATGAACGTAGAAATAAACATTCTTTCATTAACTCTGATTAAAAATAATGGATCCATGCTTAAATTATAATGACGACCGCCGTTTATGCAGACATCTAATCACTCTCTGTCTGAAAAACTTGATACAGTGTTCCATATATTTTCACAATGTAACAAGAACAATCGGGTTGGTTAAATACTATCACACTATTCATACACCATTATTTTACTATAAAATTCTTTATTACAGAATACAACAGTCAAATATAAACATTTCATTAAAAAAAAATCTTATATTTGTACAACGCCAGTCATGTTAAAATGCACAGAAAAATCAATAATTGTAATTAACTTTTAACGGCAACCATCAGCAATCTTTCTATGTTTACACCTGGAGATGCTACAGGGAGACTAAACAGAATGCATTTCAGTCATTAAAGGAGTCCCATCCTGATGTACTCCTAATCAGATATAACGAAGACACTCTGGCCAGGTAAACTTTTTTAAGCAAGTCAAATGAATCTACTTTGTCCCAGCTGCCCAGATCAGTGATGGTAACAGTTAAGTTGCACCAAAGGAGGATACTTCTCTGAACGACTAACACTAGCTGAAACCATGTTTCCTCACAGCACCAGCAATGAGTCCACAGCACAGCAGGGTCACCAGCATTGTTCCAATGCAGACGGGTACCATCAAAAACTGATCGCCCACTGGGACCTCCAGAGTCACAGCCCTTTTGTCCTATGGAGAAAGGAAGCAAGATAAAGATTTATGGATGCAACTTGGAAGGTACCATTTGCATCCAAACACTAAAAATGTACATATTGCTCCCACTGTAATATTTAAAAGAAAGGAGGCAACAAAGACCGAATAAATTAATCTTCATATATTTGACCCTTTGAAACTTTGAGAGCAGCACACCAAACAACAGTTTATCCAGCTGTAACCCATACCTTCCAATGCTGTATGTCAAACCAACTGCACATGCTAGTGTTATCAACTGTGCAAGGTGCTTCAACAAGTTTGTCAGAAGGAATGTTAAGAGGCTTTTTACCTTCAAAAATACAGAAAAAAAGATTAATTTTATAATTATGTTTCCTTTCACCCTGCAAAATATAACATATCCCAGTTCTGATACTTAGGTAATTCGTAAATTTATCGTCATCAGGTTGAAATTTACTAAAAACTGTTTGCAGACAAAAGTCATGCAGAGTGGTAAACTGGACCTGTTGGTCTTCTGTCAGAAGGGAGGAAAAAATCATCACCGTTTTGTAGGTATAACAAACAAACAAACATTTTTAAATACCACATTAAAAAGACTTTATACCACTGAACATAATGTCTGCTGACAGTGTTTTCCAGACATAGATTTACTGAGACAAAATCTTTGATTATATATTCTCCAAGATGAAACTGACGAGAAAAAAAAAATTAAAAAATTAAAAAATAAATAAATAAATAAATAAAAACTCACATGAATCAGATCGCAACAGCAGTTTTGGGGGCTCAATTTTAAGCAGCTCCCATCGCTGACCAGAATCCGAAGGACGCTGGTACCTTGCATGAATTGGCAATGCCGTCATGAAATGCCAGCTCCCTCCTGGCTCCCGAGAAGGGTACAGGAAGGCAGTTAATTCAGGTGACATGTAGCCAGGGGCCTCCAAATCAACCTCAGTGTCTAACAGCACCTGAAAAACCAAAAAATGTGTAAATCAAACAATGTTTTCTGAAGTGCTTACATTTAGCCTAATCCAGAAATTATTAGAACACATGATAACTCAAAAACCTATAGAAAATTATTTGCATACAAATTATCACATGATCATTTCACCTATACTTTGTCAGTTAAAGTATCTTATGAGAAAGTCATCAAATTAAAAGTAACTATGGCCACAAGAACATTTATCCCATGACGGAAAGCCTTGGCAATTCAGTTTTACATGGTCAAGGTAAGGAGTGCCGTATGGTTGATTTTAATCAAGAATAAATAACATGTAAAGCATGCTGGTGTTCTGGGAAATTCAGTTTCCTTATGTTTCCCCTGCCACTTACTGATTTAAATCATTACATCACCCATTGCTTTAAACAGTACGCAGTAACTGAAGAATGGTGGACCTAGGCTCTTCTTATCCCTGGCGTCTAAATGGTGGAATGAGCTGCCCCTCACTTTGAGGGCTTCATCCCCTCCGTCGGCATTCTGTAAGCAACTAAAGACTCATCTCTTCAGAAAGCACCTGAACCTCATCTTCATCAGCTCTGTTTCTTTATTATTCCAATGTTTAAATGGCTGTTTATTGATCCCTTTTTGTTATTGCTAATTAATTTTTTGGCTTTTAGTTGATTTAGACTATCTTGCTTAATCCAAAATCGAAATTATTTAAATTGCTGGTAACAGATGTTTGCTGTGCAAGTACAGAAAACATTACTGTTGTTTTTACTTCATCTATTGTATGATGATCAGTGTGATATTTTATTATAACAATTGTGGCTACTTACTGCATACATCAACTACTGATGACAATGATCTCTTTATACATTGTTCCCCATGCTAACACACAAGTACAGCAATTATATGATATGAAACTGATTATGCAAATCTTTTTAGATGGCATTATGTAGGTAAAACGTTTTCAGCCACCAGACTAACATTTGTGTATAGGTACGAAGGTGGAACATTGTTATTTGAAGGCTTGGATGTATGGTTTCCCCTGCCTAAGAGACATACAGCAACTGTAGACACCAGTACTACTAGTATATCCAGATGTAATTGAATGACTTTTATCTATTTTCCAGGCTTCATGTTACCAGGAATGAAGGGGGATCAGCAAACATCTTTTACATCACTACTTATAATGTCCCATTCCTAGTACAACCTCGTACCTGTAATCCAACGTTAGGTTGCTGCCGCTCTAACTGGTAGGGATCAACATAGACTCCACTTGGCAGTAATTGCACTATCAATGTTCTGGCATCGTCAGGCAAGCCGGTCCCACAACGCACCTTTGTAATTAATTCTCTAAACACAAGTCAAAGTGATTCAGTGCTGTCTGCGCGTCCATTAGCGAAATAAAGCAACCGATATTACAGAGGACAACAGTACGTAAACACTAAATGAATTAAAATGAATGTTATCAATTTCTTTAATCCCAACCTAACTACAAAAATATCAGTTACAGAAACGAAATCAAATCGGGTCTATATATATATATATATATATATATATATATACCGGTGAAATCCTGATTTCTTCATATCCCACAATACCGTCATTTGTTCAGTTTCTCCCGTGAACCCACAGTTTCCTCCGTCTGCATCTATTAAATAATCAACGGGAAATATAGTTGACCAGTGCATTAGGTTAAGCCAGTTACTCCACGATAAATTTTCATTAGTTAAATTCACATATGCTTACCTGTATTTACAACATAAAAAATCAATGGTTGCAACCAAAAAAGACAGTAAAACGACACTTTCGTAACAAATTCCATCTACATACCACCGAAACGCAAACTGTTACTGCTAAACCACATAGGTGGCTAAAGAGATTGCCAAATTATATACAACATTCAAATACATGTTGAGCTTTATACTTTAGTTCACGTTAAAAGTTAAATTTAGAACAAATGTTAAAAGTGGGTATAATTAAGATAAATACAAATATTAAAGATTAGGCTGGATAGAATATTTTACAGGCATATAATTGTTCTCTCTGTCGCCATGGCAATGCGACTAAGTCCAGAATACTGATTCTGTTGTGAGACGTAAGGGGTGTAATAGCATGTGTAACCAAATATGCATATGAGTGAATTACGTCTTAATTAACGTATCGAACTGCCTAAACCATACTCATTTACAATGCGCAATTCTTGAACATGCGCTACAAATTTGAAGAACTAGTGAGTTGTTGTTTACTGTTGATTAATTGGAAAAACAAAGTAGGACGTAAATGTAGAGCAACTGAACAATCGCGTTTCTTGTCGTGTGACTTTTGTTTACGTTAACCCCACTATAGCCTTACAAGCCCTTACTATAAAGCGAGTCTGGTAACAGCAGTGAAAGGAGGCATCGCTGTATGATTTTCCATGCGAGAACTCCGAGTTAAAGATGCCTTTTGTCGCGAAACAGTGTGGAGTGAAATTCGACCCTCCGGCCATAGTTCTTGTCTATGAAGACAGTGACACCAAGAAGATTCGCCAAAGAATAATGCCAGTGAGAAGCTTTTCGAAATTTTCAGGTCAGTATATATATATGATAGATTCTAATATTATATACGAATGTTTTAACTTTCATAGCCTTGAATCGGATGTGACGTTTTCACTGTTTTGTCACAGATATTGCATGTACATTAAGCTTTCTTATGTACAACCGTCGTTTTTAATTTTGACTTTTATTTTTGTCGTTGCTTGCCTGTAACCAGATTGCAGCGAGGCAGCAGAGCGCTTGAAAAACAACACACGGCACAGTGCCTACCTTGAAGGAGTCTCCTTGCAGCAGTTGGAGAGGCTGCACAGTGTACTACAGGACCATCTGTTGGGTCGTGCTCCAAAAAGGACCTTAGCTACCCCACAACCTGACCCCAATGAAGACCTCAACAAGCTTAGTGACGACGAACTGGCTCGCAGGAAAGCCGAAATGGACAAGCTGTTTGAACAGAACCGCAAAAGGAAGGGTGACCCTGGCTTCGTCTATGACCTGGAGGTGGAGTTCCCTATGGACGGAGCCCAGGAGCCATGTAGCTGGGATGATGAGTCTGATGATGGATTTTAATGGTCCTGTTTATTCACCCCTCTTAGGGGTTTTATTTTTAATTTTTTCAGAAGGTCACAACTACAATATTTAATATTTTATGTACAGAATAAGAGTGTAATTTTTTGTTTACTTGTTTTTTTGGATGCTGCTTTGCTGATTGTTTTTCCTGCAAGTTGTAAATGACAAGCATAATATGAGAAGCCCCTGACAAAAACTTACATCAGAGTGTTTCCTTTATTTTAAATGGGAAAAATAATAATTCTCCCAAAACATGTGAACATTTCCAGTATAGTAGAAAGTACCTGAAAGACACACTTAAGTAAAAGTTCAGATATTTTACTATACAAACACATAAGTAATGGTCAAAGGTACCCATTGAAATGTTACATAACTGAAAGTATCTCTTAAGTGTACTTAAGTATCAAAAGTAGTTTCTGAATAAATGTACTTAAATAATGAAAGTAAAAGTATCTCATTTTAAAAGCAGTCAAAATATGAAGAATTCCAAAAGTTTTTTTGTAGAAACGTCTTTGCCACATTATTAACATTTAGCAATAACACACAGGCAACACAAAAAACTAAATTTCCTTCCACCCTTTCATTTCTCCATCTGTCCCATCACTTACCATTCCCTAAATCTGTGAAGACCTCCATTTCATTCTTAAATTTCTTCCCTACAGCTACAACCCAGCCAGTCCTTCCTTGAAGCTGAAAAACCTGTTGTGCACATGGTAAGTGAAGACAATTAAAACTAAACAAGGGATATTGTTGTCATTAAGATGTAAACTGTGGTCAATGATAGATTAAAAATCTGATTGTGAGTGTTGGTGGGTAAAACTTTTTATTTTTTGTTCATGGAATATACATATGTGTGCAATGTTTACTTTATTTTAGACACACTCTGGATACATTTTGTTATAATGATTGCTTAGTTCAGATACTGCAATTTGGATATCAAAAGCCAAGAACCGGTGTAGAAAAAATAAAATAACATTTAAAGAATTAGGTAACAATGTATGTGATGACGTATTGCTACCACCATTCAAGAATAAAACGTTTTGAGTTTTTACACGAAGTGCCGACTTTGTGTTAAAACAAAACTGGCGTTTGTTTTGTAAAACATCATGAAAGTTTCACGTTATAACAAAAAGTGGCGCTTTGGGTTAAAACGCAAAAAACTTGTGTTAAAACAAAACTTTGGTATCTCGTTAAAACTCAAAGTATTACGTGAAAACGTAAAAGTTTCTCGTTATAACAAAAGTGTTATATAAAAACGAAAAAAATTGCGTTATAACAAGAAACGTTTTATGTTAAAACACAAAACTGATTATGTTCTATTTTTTTGTATGGTGGCAACAATACGTTGCCGTACTGCCATCGCTTTTGGACGCTTAAAAATCACATACAGGTATAACGATATTATACTAAGCAGCACATTTTGATTAAAACTGCACGTGTACTCTTGTGTGCCCTGTGGTGGGTTGGCACCCCGCCCTGGGTGTCCCCTGCCCTGCACCCTATGTGCTCTGGGATGGGCTCCAGGCTTCCCCACGACCCTCACCAGGACTAAGCGGTTAAGATAATGGATGGATGGATGGTATAACGATATTATACTAAGCAGCACATTTTGACTAAAACTGCACGTGTACTCTTCATTTGTAAGTCCCTTTGGACAAAGGCGTCTGCTAAGTGATTCAGTAAAAAACTATTTAAGTATACTGTGTTAATTACACTTTCCATTTAGAAATCAAAAAAGGTGGAATACTATAGGATGCTGTAAATTGTGACAAAACCATTTTGAAGTGGCTTTCATAGTGCATTCCCCTAATGTTAACCTGCAGGTCCTCCATTTTACTCAGTGGCCAAAGTCTGAGCAACAAAAGGCGAGCATAATCAGTTTCAGTGCAGACAACAGTAATGTCTTTAAACCCAGCACAAAACTAAATCAACACCCCCATGACATATTGAGGCTATGGATAGGCATTGCTCTGTTTTTGCAATCACAATCAAAATTTTGTTGAAATGAAAATAAGATTATTTTAATAAAGGAATACATTTATGAATGTGGTACCTTGATTTAATTAAGGGTGACATGGCTGCTCATCTGTAGGACTGTGATTGAATATGATATGACAGTTTATCGCTGTGTGGATTATGGAAGCATGTTGCCCCATAGCACATTGTGTGAATCTGTAAATCTAAATTTGAACAGATGTCTGCTCTTAACAGTCATATATACATAAAGCTACATGACACAGTCTGCTTTATGTCAAACCTTGATAAATACTGGTAAATGTTTATTTGGTTGTGGACAGTTCATATGAAACATTCAGTTACAAAATACAAACATCTAATGGCCAATTCAGAATCATATAAACAGGTTCCCTTATATTTGAGAATATCCTTTTTTGTATTTTTACAGTTGAGTAAAAATTTTACAATCACAACGGAGATACAACTGCAGTCTTGAAAAATCTTCCACAAACCCACAACTTTTCCTATAGTTGACTTTGTGACTTATTTACAGCTTACATAATTTTATAAGACGATCATTTATCAGCTGGTGATACATGTTGCAGAAATTCACATAATTAAGCGTAATAAATTTGTGGGTTGAGAGGTTTCTTCAGGATATTCCTCACACAAAGAATCTAATTATTACCCCCACCCAAATTCACATATTTTATACATTTAGGACACTCAGTGCATTGTACAGTTCCAGTATAAAGTACCTATTCATAGTATGCGAGGGCCTGTGACCTCTGGTATTTGACAGATACTGTATACTAGTATATGCAATTGCAGGATTAGACATATGTTCTGGCTGACATCTACACTTATAATGCACACCTAACTAAATAATTAAAAGTGGCATGAGAACTGTGGCCTGCAAAATAATGACACAAAAACTGTTAGGAGGGGAAAAAAAACAGCCAGTTTAAAAATTACGAAAACAGCTTGCTATCATACACAGTGTTCTAAAATTTCTTGCTAAAAAGATTCTTTTAATGACTGTTCTAACATAACACTTAATTGTCACAGCAGCTTGGCTAAAATAAAAAACATCTTCCCACATGCAGAAGAAAAACACTATATACCAGCTTCCATCCTAAAACAACTATACTAATTCATTTTAGGAGAGAATGGTAGAAAAAGGACTCTTTTATAAAAGTGCAACAATACCTCATTGTGCTGGAAGGAGCTCATCCATATTTTCCGCTAACAGATCTGATTGTTATCTCAATACATTCTATATATTTTTTAAAATTATGACAATTAAAGGAAGCAATGATTGCTGAGCTTAGCAAATACCACAGAGGCATGTGATACAGAGAAGCTGTGACAACCAGGCTAACACAACACAGATCTCTTCTGTACAAACTGAAAGGCTCGATTAAAGAGCCTTTCACTTGGATGGAGTATGTGGACTGATGCATTTGGTTTGTGCTGATTTGAATGCATGGCCTTCTGGGATTGCAGTTGGGACTCCAAGCTTGGCCCACGAGGTAGCTAAAAATGTTAAAACTGAGAGGAAACACTGCAGACCTTGCTGTGCTTCTGTCTTTAGTCAACATATAAAACATCCTTCAGTACTCTTAAGGGTTCTGCATGAGTAGTACTTAAACAATTGTGTATATGCACTATTAAACATTACAACTAGCCAAATGATAAAATATGCATACAAGGACTTCCACGTATTTCAAGTATTTCAAATGGCAAATTTAAAAATAAAAGCTTTTTTGACCAATTTTAGCAATCATGGTCAATTTAGAAAGGGTGTTTGTGTATACATGTATGCATTTATATATACACACACAAGTTCATTACTGAACACACAAAATACATATTTAAGAAATTCATTTACAACTTGTTTTTCTTCCTGTCTTGGGTACAACGAGGACAGAACCTGAAACAAAACAAAAATGAAATGTTAAAAAAGGTCAAAGCAAGTCAAACATCAATCAAAACAAATGAAAATGTTGCTCTAACTTTGTGTGTAATATCAGGTAATGTGCATTCATTCATTCACATTCATAAACAATATAAAGAGGTGGAAAGCTCACCATTTTCCTTTGGGTTTCGTGGTAAGATCAACACAAGCAAAATGAAACCATTCGATTGGACACTGCAATAAGAAGAGGAAAACAAGCAGATTAACAAATGTGAAACCAATACTGTTTCTCTTTTTACCTACAATAAATAACATAAAAGAACGTACAGCAAATTTTTACAACAGTCAGATCTAAATTTGAAATAATTCTTGCATAATTATCAAAAAAGAAATAAAATAAGTACGTCGGGGTTGTCGCATCCAATCATTTCTCCGTACGACACTTGGTGACACAAGCAGTAGGTAGGTTCATTGGGATCAACCGGCATGTCTAGGACGTCAGATGGATGCACTGCTAAGACGGAGTCGTTGAACTCTGGGCTGGGTTTAAAAATAAATAATATCTCTCACCATGACAGCAGCAAGTTATTGTTTTCTGCAGTTACCAGAAATTTACCACAGTGATTCTCAGAGGTGACCTGCCAAATTCTGATATAAAAATGTCTTGCATAATAAAATTTATAAAATTTGTTAAGTTATATTAAATAAAAATACATTTTACTATATGTAGTGTCAGAATTTGAATATACATGAAGCAATAACCGTAAACTATTTTTAAATTTACAATTAATTATTAGTCCTGTGTTAAGAATACAGATGTGCCTTCACGTGTATTGCCAAATATGCCACAGTCGAAAAACATTTAACACAAAATCTGTAAGGATGCAGAATACATCTCTCACGTGATAACTTCACTTCAGTGTTCTAGAATTAAAAGACCTTGCATGCGAGTTCATAAAACTGCCATATTTTATGAGTTCTACCCCTCTTACTTGTTTTTTGGTTTTTTCTTTCTTGGTGAGTCATCATCTGATCCTTTTCTGCTTCTCCCCTTGGGTCCTTTCTTGTCCTTGAAGTTCCTATTGCTTTCTGAAAGCAGAAATGAAACTTCTCAGTGACAAAATACACAGCTTTGAACTGGAAAACACTGTACACTAAAAATATGCAGCCATAAATCCTACAAAAAAAACAAATGAAAAAGGAGGAAAGATGCAGACCGGTATCAGTCACAAATTTCAAAATCTGAACTAAGCTGAAAACATCTGTTAAACAACATAAAGATAAGTGACACGTCCTGAGTTTAGCTGGGCCATGCACTAATGTTACTACTGACTAGTTAACACTAGCCACTGTCAGCTTGCCCCAAAACCCAATTAAAGTATACTGAGCAATCACAACAAGTATCGTAGGGTGGCTCTTACTCTTCAGACTTCTCCTTTCCAGACTCTCATAACCACTAACTTCTAGTTTCTCCTTCAGCTCATTCTCAAAACGAGCCAGGTCAGCATCCAACCGGCGGATGTGCTTGTCCACCTGCGAGATGAAAAACGAGGTTGCAATAATAACAGATGGTCTTGGTGCAATTTGCCATGACAAGCACAAAATGAGAAATGTAACTACAATGCACTCATGTGTAGAGGGCCCGCATGGCTGAACATGTATATCATAATGACTAATCGGTAGAAAGACTAGAGCCTACTACAAGTCAACCCTGAACACATTTCATTAATGAGCACTAACCATTTCATACGTCTGCATGGCGAGCTGCACTTTGTCATCACTGTACTCTTTGCATTTGCTGTAGGCAGACTGGATCTTCTGCAGATGCTCCACCCTTTGCTCTGAAGCAAGGTTCCTCACATTTGTGATGTACTCAGCAGCAAGTTTGTCAATCTCGCCTTTCTTTTCTGCAGAACATGTGAAACGCAGGACATTGTTGATCTGAGAGTGAATCTGGGAGTAATAAAAAATAGCTGCCCAGACAAAGGCAAGCCAATCTTCATCTTGATAGACAACAAAAAATGCCACAAAAAATGAAATGCAAGGCAGCAAAGCCAACGTGAAAAATTTAATGTCATTATTGACAGAAAATTAAGTACAGTATATAATGCTACCATTTTACTACTGCCAAGGCCTGTGGCAGCAAATGTACATTTTAAGACAAGGTGTGATCTGACATTTACGCCATACCTTCAGTCCTGCTGTCCAGCTCGCGCATCAGTGTGAAGTTCCGCTGGAGCTCGCACGGAAGGTTCTCAATGCCTAAAACACAATCCAATAATCAATTATTCAACTACATTATGTACCCATCTGGACTTTCTGTATTCACAACGCCACAAATTAAGAGTCGGTGAATTCATGTTTCTAAAATCATTGCGTATTTCTGTCATCAATCGCCCAGACGTCTAACTTTACCATGTGCAACAGGTGGCCCCACCCTGGGCTTAAACTATTTATACATCGTACACAAGGAAGCGCTGTATATAATCGAAACACATTCCTTCAAATCACATTTGTTTTGTAAATTCGCGTGTTAGCGCTGTGGCATCAGGATGACATGAAAACAGTGTGTATTTCGTAATATGACAGCCTATGTCCGCACCAATGTGTGCGTGTGACGCACTTTAAAATCAAACATCCCGCCCGCTTATAACCAGCGTACCGGCAATAATTACCTTTTAGTCGTCAGACAGACTATTAACGATATTTATGACTACAAAAGCATAAAATGTATGGACCAATATATGTGTTTACTGCTTTGCAGATGACAATTTATATTCTGGTCTCATAAGAGGTTTGAAAAACTAAATGTCGGCCATACAGTCCTGCAACTGCGGGGCTTCCTGTTTGTGCGTACAACTGCACGGCTGTGCATTGCGTGCTACTTGGTCTCGAATATTTCCATTTAGTTGCTGCAGTGCCGTTTTGTGGGTATTACCACAGCAAACATAACCCAACTTCCAACGTTACAGCGGAATGTTTTAACATTTAACCCTGACCTAATCTTGAGCGCAGCACTCAATTTCTGTTCCCTCACTTAACGAGGGAGAAAACTTAAGCATGCCAGCTAATCACGTAAACTTCCAAAACATGATCACACGTTTAGCATTACTTTTCTTTAGATTTTTTTTTGCTAGTTATAACGCCGTTTTCTTACTTACTGTCAAGGTAATGTTCCAAGTATATTGCCGTCGCCATCTTAAGTTTCTAGAAGTATAAACATGTATTTTTTCAACACAGCCCGCGTGAAGTCGCTCGGCAGCGTATTCCCTAATTAATTATTCAGGACGCCCTTCATTGCCTTTCGCAGAGAAGGCAGCGAAAACCAACGCTGTTGCTGATTGGTCGGAAATGAAGGCTTGGTCTCTGCTGTTACTACACGACTGTTGCTAGCTGGAGTTTTTTTTTTTTTTTGTAGCAAATAGGAGTAGTAGCATTTTCTGGTGGAGTTCTTAAAAAAATATCCTTATTTCATATGTAGCCTGTTATCTAAAGTTTAATTTTATATAATTTAACCAGCCCATAAATGATGTTTTTCCTTTTAACTTATTCCATTCAGACTGTGCTGGAAATCAGCAGCCACACAATTTCTTTCTGCTGTTGAAATAGTGAAGATAATAGTTAACTGACTATGGTACTATTATTTTATTATTAAATGAATCTTATATTAATTAACCAAAGCTCTTCAGTCATATAATATAGATGAAGTTTAAACTACCACGAAGTCTGTTATGTAGAACCAATTTCCCTGGGTTTAGATTAGATTAAACTTTATTGATCCCACAGCGGGGAAATTCTGTTGTTACACAGCTCACAGGGAATTGGAATCAAGGTGCAAGAAATTTCGAGGTAGATTAAATTACATAAAAAATAAAATTTAAGATAAAATTAGTAAGAATAGATAAGATAAAGAATAAAATAAATATAAACATAAACCACAGTGTAAAAATGTAGTGACTATAATGATTATGCTAAACTGTTGAGTTGTACAGTCTTACATCAGTGGGAATGAAGGATCTGCGGTAGCGCTCCCTCCTACACTGAGGGTGTAACAGTCGGCCGCTGAAGGTGCTGCATAGGGCCTCCACTGTCTGATGCAGCAGGTGAGAGGTATTGTGCATGACAAATGTCAGTTTAGCTAACTTCCTCCTCTCACCCACCTACTCTACAGAGTTCAGCGGGCAGCCCAGGACAGAGCTGGCCCTCCTAACCAGCTTGTCCAGTCTCTTTCTGTCCCGGTCAGTGCTGCCCGCGCCCCAGCAGACGACAGCGTAGTGGATGGCTGAGGCTACCACAGAGTCATAAAAAGTTCTTAACAGAGGGCTGCTCACTCCAAAGGACCT
>JABJVR010047267.1:7450-28299 GCA_025773905.1 Chitala chitala | reverse complement strand
CACCTCGAGTGAGTGGCCCGGCTGTTTGTGTATTTTACCGCATATGGCCCTTGGTGAAAAAAGTTTGGACACCCCTGTGCTGGATCATCCATTTTCAAACCCATGCAACTGTATACTGACAAATTTCCAGTCCCCCAGTTCATATGCACACCCCCCAAAACGAGAGGCATCATGCTTATAACCGTAGCGGGGTCTAACTAACGCAAGCTGATTGCTACTGATTGTCAATTATGATATATTCTAGTCTACAGAATACATGATAAAGTTTAATGAACATCGCTATGGGATACAGTACTTGGTTCTAATATTTTAGACTAAATCTAATGGAAAGTCTGTCTTCTGAACAACATTCCACTTATTAATATCATAAATCTGGCCAGACAGCGCATGAATATTTTCATACAAGTCATAGTCAGCAGCTTCTAAATAACCAGAAATTGTGTGAAGACTGAAGGCAGCTGTGAACATCACTGAAACCTCTACACCTACCGTTTGATCTTGTACAACACTACACATCTGTGTTCACCTCTGTGTCCCCGCCACCTGTGGCTGCTTCTTCTACCACACAGGTCTGCATGCAGGCAGGAGGTCAGAGACTTGCTATTAACCATTGATAGTCTATGCCATGTAGGTCTGGCTTACTACTGGCCATCAAATTACAGACGGTGACAGACAGGCTACGTCAGACATAAACGGAACCAAAAACGTTCAGGCTTGGAGCCACTTGTCACCAGTGCTTATAGACTTAATTAACTGGCATTTGAAATAGCCTGAATTCAATGCAATCGGACATGCAACGAGGTTAAATAGGGATTGTGCTTGAAACTAACGAACTTATACATGGTGTGCTCTGTATGCCCAAAGAGCCTCTTCACATACAAATTCAAAAATGAAAAACAAAAATGTTTACGTTGACACAAAGCTGAAAGAGGCACTTTACAGGTAAAGGAACATGTAGAACAGCCACCTCTGAGTTTGCAAGATGTGTTACTGCTATTACATTTGATCATTACATTGTCTTCTGTTGTGATTCCCTTAAAACTCATATTCACTCACCAATTTAATGCAAAACTGTCACACTTTATACACAGGCAAAATAAATTTGCCAACATTTGCCTACGCTAAATAAAATTATTGAAATGAGTCATTTTATCAAAAAAGATTTAATTTAACAGAAAACCTGTTAATCACAGAGACAGTCTGTAACCATTAACCAATGTGCCTTTAACGTTCAGGAAGACACAAAATGGTGATGTTGCAGTACTTCCTGACCTCTGGTCAACAGAAAACAATCTACTTGCAAACAAGCCAAAAAATGAGAAGACAAAAACATATCTTGCACGCAGAGGAAACCAAACAGGCCCACTTTAGATGCGGGACTACATGACCTCACTGTTGTGACAGCTCTCAGGGCAGCAATTTGAAATGTAGGCAGATGAGTCATGTGCTGCAGTATAGGGATCACTTTAAGATCCTGTACAAAAACATCTATATGACCACTTCCTTCTGCATTGTGGAGAGGAACAAAGAGAGCAGTGAATGTTTCCTGCCTGCCTGCCCATCCGCACGCATACCTGCCCATATGCCCACCTCAACATACATGCGTACAAAACTGGCTCCTGCTCCCCACGAGAGCCGAGTTTACACAGATGTGTATGAGCCAGGGTCTTCAATGGGCGACTATCTTAGAATATCAGTGAAGGCAGGCTTTGTTTTAGCGTTGGACTGTTCGCATGGTGTCAGGCTCATCAACTGTAATATGTGGGGCTATTACCCTCGTGTAAGCCCAACGGACGACAGGCCACAGGACATGGACGATGTGCCGTACTTAAACAAAACTGAGCTGCTTAACCCCACTAAATATATATACACATCATACTTTTATAACATTTTTGCCTGATACACTATAAAAATAATACAACCAATTAAGAGGGTAATTCATGCAGTCAGTGTTGAAGCAAAACCAGATGTATGAAAAAGCCGGGCATGCTATGTTATTACTGGTCATCACAGTTTTGCTGCCGAATGTAATGAAGCACTACTGATTAACACCCTAGCCAGTGCTCTCTCTGGCACACATGTACTGATGGCTGTCTAGAGGAATATACAGGTTTCAGCAGTCATGTGGTAGCTGAAGGATATTCCATGATGTCTGAAACCCCAGCCCTAGGTGTAGCCCCAAATCTCAGTCTACACCTTTACTCAGCACCACAAATAAAGCTGGACATCCTGAGGAGCCCCAATAACCTAAATAACATTCTTCCAATGTTACGGCATTAACATTTAAATCCAAAATAGACTTGTTAGCCTTGGCACTATGGCAGCTCAAAGGCTAGCACTGTTGGCTCATACCGCCAAAGCCAGGGAGTCAAATCCTGCCTCTCTCCCGTGTCTGTGGAATCTATACGTTCTCCCTGTGTGTCTCCTGTGTCTGTGGAGTCTGTATGTTCTCCCTGTGTCTCTCCTGTGTGTGGAGTCTGTATGTTCTCCCTGTGTGTCGTGGGTTTCCTTCAGGTACTCCAGTTCCCCCAGTTCCCCCTACCATCCACAGCCATGCATTATAAGCTAACTGGTGTTTCCAAATTGCCTGATGTGTGTCCTCTAGACCCTTCACAAAATAAGGGGTAGGGTAAAAGGATGGATAGTTCTTATTTTTAACAAATGTCAGAAACCCTCAAACATGCATTTACACTAAAGTTAGTTCTGAACGCAACATCAAGAATGTCAAACCTGCCATTTCAGTTCAGAAAACTTTTAATATGTCTGATGTTTGATACTCTACCGAAGATGACGTTGACACGCAGGCTTCGGAGTAAGCACACCTACAGGTGGGTGACATGGTCAAAGGGTCACATCACAGGATTTTTGGTTACAATCAAGATTCACAAAATAGATCCTTTTTTGTTTATCTAGAAAGCCAACCAAACTGGCATGCATGTAGTAATGTTAAGTGTTTAACCAGTAACTCTATCCTTACAAGATACAATGGCTGCAGCATTAATAATAATCAATTCTTAACGCATGTCAAAAACATATAAAATAAACCAACTCATTAAAGCAAACGTGCTTTTTAACTATTTGTGTTTCAAAAGCCTTGAGTACAAATCAACACGCAACACAGTGGTCAAAAACTGTGCACTTCTGAACTGAATTTACAACAAAGATAGTTAAAATAATAACAGAAACAAAACATTTGAAATCTTTAAATGAGCAAATGTGTGAACAGTGCAGCTGTCCACATGTGGACTGTCCACTGCTACTTCTGCATGACACTGGTGCTGTAGTTTAGCCGTCCAAAGCTATACAAATACTAAGTCTTACTGTATGAATGGGTCACCACACTGAGACCCAGTAAGACAGACCCTGACAAAGCAGACAGTGGTAAGATGTTATGCACTCTCACATGGCTTTGTTTCACATCCAGCTGTTTGTTGTAGTTCTGTTGCAGCCTCCAAACCTGCAGAAGCATCTGACGCAGCACTTGCCAGTTTGTTCTACGCTCATGACAATTTAGTGCTTTAAAGCGATTGTTGCAATAAACTGTCAAATACTTTTCAGGGAGACCAACTACAACTGGTCACGAATCACTGTCACATCGCCCACCACTACAGCACAATAGTACATCAAAGGCTTTAACAAACATTAATGTATCTAATTTTGAGTCGCATGTAAAGTGGAATCCATCTCAGAATACTCACAGGACACCCTTAACAAGAGGCCATCCTGTCATACAGCAAATACAATCTCTATTTAAAAAAAAAAAAAAAGTTAGTACGTTTTGTCAAATGTAAACAAAAAAAATTAAATGATTTTACAAATCCTTCTTGAAATATATTCAATAGATTACAGCACAGAGACAACATATTTAAAGTTGATAATTATCAACTGTATTGCGTTTTGTAAATGATCATTGCAGTTTTTTTTAATTTACATTTTACAAGACGTCCTCACTTTTTTGGATTAGGGGTTGTATGCATCTTTAAATCCATACATCCTTGTTGTCATCAGTGCGTGCGAGGAAACCAATGAGGCATGGACAGAGCAGGTAGCATTCAAACACACATCCTGGGCAATCCTATTTTTAAGAATTGCAAATTTTGTTGACTCATTGCTAATTTAACTGTTTGCCTTTTTATTTGATTTAGACCATCTTGCTGAATTGAATCTTTTGCACTTCTGACTACAGCACTTGCCATTAGCTGCATTCCCACATATTTTCTGACCTCATTTTACATATGCACGTGTACTTTTACTAATTTGTAAGTCACTTTGGACAAAAGTGTCTGCTAAATGAATAAATGTAAATGTAAAAGCCTGTGACGGGGGTGTAGCCCAGGTGTGTCCTATTTCTGTCCCCTCTACTTTTAACCTTTTAAAGATGCGATCAAATTGGCCGTCCTGTAAGCCCAAATTAGTGTCTAGAACACCCGACAAAGATGGACCAATCTGTAGAAGCAGCAGTGTCCTCAGTCACCTCATCACACCAGATTATCTTACATCTTTCAAAGAATACATGCAAGCATATAAAGTATCAAATAAATTTGATCAGTTTCAATCTATTTATATAAACATGAGCCCAGTGGTCCTATTTAACACAACGCCGACTGGAGTCACTCCACACTTACAAACAGGCCATCTGTCTCCATTATGTTTGAAAGCACAGGAGCTTTTTATTGGTTCAGATAATCTCCCATATGAGTTTGTTTTCTTTTAGAATATTTGATGGAGTTACATGGATTTATCTTGTGTTATCCAAATTTAACTATATTTCAACTCAGCACGCATGTGCTACCACACGTGCATTGAAAACAGACAAAAAGGCAAGCATGATGGCACAGAGTAATGCCTTACCCAAAGCTCCACCAGATGGTCACTCTTCTCTTCCACAAAAAATAAAATAAATTACTATCATTATAGGTTTGTGACATAAAAGGTGAAAGAGTCGTATTGATAGCTACCGTAATTCGGCAAGGGCTATCTGAAAAACATATACTGTAAAAGCAAAATAATAATTAGTATATTTGGTCCATTTTCTCCTTGGTTCAGTTTCTTTTCACACAAGGGAGAAATCCAAGCAAACCAAAATGCATCACTACCAGTCAGATGAGACTGTTCTCTCTGCTCATTGGTTAAAAGAGGTTGGGCTGGGAATGAGAATGTAAACACAGGAAGATGATCTGTGTTCTGTACTGGTGAATAGTCCTATGAAAGAAATCTGCAACATGGAGAAACAGTACAACTGGCATTTCCTCATAACAGCAGTATTTATCTGTACTGTGGCCTCGGTTTTTTCACTTTTACGCGGCACTGTTCAGCAGGCTCTACAAACCCCTTCTCCTTAAGCTGTTACCAAACATCTTGAACAGTTCAGTGTTTTCATGAGCTGTTTGTAGGAGCAGACAGATGTTCTCATTTTCCCAAATATCAAGAAGGCAACGTACGTTGTTGCTAGTCCAGGTCAGACTGAGTTATTGTCCTGTTTACCTGGCTAAGGGAGCCGCTTAGCTCAAACTTGCAGTGTACACCGTGTAGTTGGTATGGATTGAGGTCGAATCAAGTTCACGCCACAAACGAACCGCTTCAGAGTTCGTTTGGGACTGGACCGAGACCACATCAGTAAAGGGTCTCAGTGCAGCTGTTCTGGTCCACAATATTCCCAATATTCCCAACAATATTCCTATCCTGCACCTAAAATGCCAGGTTGGTGGCCATAGACGTCACTAGAGGGGTGCGGAGCGCACCGGGTGACACCATCAAAGGCGATGACACCACAAAGACACCTGTCACCCACCCTTGGAACACACTTGAAGCAGGTGACACCAACCCTGATGACATCACCGTGGTTGCCACCAGCGTCGTCCTCGCAGCACACAGACAGGACTTGTACACAAGCACAGCCAGATGGCAGCGAGTCAGACACAGCACAACACAAAACTACAGTTACTCCACACTATCACATATGCAGGTAATAACGGTCAGCCTTGCTTTTCCAAACTAACTGTGCTATTCACCTCTAAAGCACAAAGGATGAAGATCGTGCAAGCTGAATTTATATGAGCAGTGATCAGACAGCACAGAGTAATGCCTTACCCAAAGCTCCACCATATTGTCACTGTTCTCTTCCACATAAAATAAAATAAATTACCATCATTATAGGTTTGTGACAGAAAAGGTGAAGGAGTCATACTGACAGCTACCATAATTCAATAAGGACTATTTGATAAATATATACTGGAAAAGCAAAACAAAAAGTTGTTTTGATATTACTTTGCAGTTCCTATGTCATTCAGCATTGCATAACCAAATCATGACCAATCCACTGACAAATGTATACAGGTTTACAAGGATTTGAGCTCTGTATGGACTTCATCAAATCAAACTCAAATTCACAAACAGCCATAAATGACTGCAGACGTTCATCCTCAACATATCACTTCAGTAGACTATAGTGTACTGCCTCATTCAAAAGAAAATTCTGCTCATCATTCATAACAGATTTTCCCAGTTTAAATCACCATAAATAGTACAGTACAGTTTACCTGTAAGTTCAAGATACTCCAGTTTACATAAAAAATATTTACATCAATATCAGGGCAGGATTTCAGTCAGGAACTTTTAATGCCCAAAAGGAAGCTACAACTATTCAAACTGTTCCAGAGCCAGTGCACCAGATGAGCCTGAAAGGTAGCATGCAAGTCACCGTGAGCTGAGCTGGCTCTGCACACAATGGAGCAGGCCTGTTCAAGACTCCCCGTGTTTTTACGAGGAATTCGAGTGGAAAGCAGGAGAAACACTATCTCTGTAGCCCGCACAGTCTGTGTGACCCCTGTGTGAACAGAAAGGTTTCTCGGATCTCAGCAGCAGGCAGTGAGGCAGAGTGTCAATGCAGCCCCCTGAAACCCCCATGCTCAAGAGAGTTTAAACTGCCCAGAATCAAAAAAGGACAACTTTTTTTGCTACCACTGCGGGGCCGTCCACATGATGCCAGCACTGCCATAGGGTGAGGGCCATTACAGAACCATGTCCAGAGAGCTGGTGCCCACACTGTCCCTCACAACCTCCCCTCAGTGCAGAAGAACAGCACTAGGGGCACCTCTGGGGAGAGAGAGAGAATAAGGCTCATCTCTGTGGGCGAGGTGTGCCACTGAATTCGTAAGAAAACTATCCATCTTAACAATCAAGGAAGCCGGCATCTCCAGCTAGGCACAGAACTAGGCACAGTCTTTATTACAGTAAATCAGGTCAGCTTGGGTTTGAAGCCTTAAATTCCCCCAGACCACTCTGTGATCCAGTGCTCTTCTACAAGATCCCTTTATGACCACGAATCAGTGGGGCTTTCAAGGCTTGTCACCCCTCAGCCCCCCGACTGCCAGCACACGTTAAATTCCTCACAACACAAGCACCGATGAAGCTGGGACAACAGAGCACCAAGCATGTATGTTGCGCGTTCATGCCAAGGCTCCCGGGAGACAGACATGGCACGGGTTAACACGCGGCTGCTCACGGTGTAGGAGGCGCTGCGTCGAAGGGACTGGAGCAAAGCCAGGCCTCGGAAACAAGACGAAACGCACCATCTGTGGCGGTGTGCCGCAGGATCCGCGAGTGGGTACGGGGTGGCAACAACACATTAACACACTCTGCTGACCATTACATTACAGGCAAGCACTTTAAAAATGCTTCCTCCACACTTTCACTTACATAGACCTGTCTGTGTAATACACAGAGCTGCTCGACAGAAACAGAACACTAATACAAGTACATGCCAATTTACATTTTTTTGCGATAATATTTAATTTTTGATAAAACATATTTGACTTATGAAAGATTTTATAATATAATGTTTTGAACCAAAGAATATTAAGGCATCTAACAGTATCTGACAATTTTAAACCAACTATTTGCTATGACGGGCATTGATATTTGTTATGCATGTTGTACAGACATCAACAAAGCCTTTCACCAAAACTCACAGTCACGTCTTCTGTTCTCTTGGTGAGCATCCTTTACATACACGTTTTTCACTATGTGTAGTAACAACATGTAGTAATGTTTCACTGACAACTGCACTCATTCAATGACTTATAAATGACAAACTAATATAATAATAATCAGCTTTTGTCGTCACTGCATACATACATGTCACAATGAAATTTGTCCTCTGTATTTAACCCATCCCCCTGGGGGCAGCAGTGAGCAGCCACATGGCACCCAGGGAGCTAGTACTGAGTGTCTTAGCTCAAGGACACACCTGGCTGGGCTGGGATTTGAACTGGGGACCAGGAGACTTCCACCTCCCAGCCTGATGCTCTACCCATTGAGCCACCAGGCCGCCTATAATCAAAGCTTTTATAATTACAGGCTTGTATACAGCCTGCATGTACAAGAACATGTATAGTGGTTATATAAATATTGTACAATGTTACGCTGATTTTTTTGGAGAATTAGTTTGGGGTTTTTGGTTGGGCTGGGAAAGCATTATTCTTTGTCCATGTTAAAAGATATGAAGAGCCTTTTGACCTAAAAAAAATTTCAAGCGTTATCAGGAACTAACAAATGTAAATTGAGGATTTATGTAAGTACCAACGTAGACTGTTTTGTTATACGCTATTACAAAGTTTGAAAAGTTAGATCTGAAACCATCAGTACAGAGCAGAAAGTCACACATTGTGTGAATGGCGTCACTTCTCTGAGCCAGTTATTTTACAAATTGCATATTGTGCCAATATTGCCACAAAGAAAATAAATGTTCCTTTGACATGTACCCTTACACACAGAATAGCTGCAGATGCAATGAGGTCTTCCAAAGCACTGTCAGAATTAAAAAAATATATATATAAATTTATGCATGTATGTATGTATGCATGTATGTATGCATGCATAGGACAGAGAGCAGAATGTCACCTAGCTGCAGACGCTAGTACCATTACATGACGTGCAGACTAGGTGTGATCCCCCTGGCTGCTCCTGCTCTGCACCGCTTAATCACTCTGACCTATATAGGCAGTCACCCTCGTGTGCTGTAGCTCTGACGGACCAAAGGGGGAGGGTAGAGGTAATCCATATAATGTCACCTTACATTTTTAATACAAATTATACGATCCAGATTTCACATATGCAGACACGTACTAATCAAAGATCGCGTGCCACGGGGTTTAGGACGCCGCTTCCACTGTTTCTCCATCTGAAAACTACACTAACATGCTGTTGCTTAACATAACAACGTGGCTTTATTTATTTGGCTTGTAAACCAATATACACAGGAGCTTCCCAGTAACATCGGTGCTGCGTTTATTTAATGATTCGTTAATATAAAAGCTTAATACATGTGCACATCTGCCCAGCCGGCAAGAAAGCAATCGGAATTCCCGTGCAAATCTAAACTGAACAATAAGTCCATGTGCAGATGTCAGATACAGCACAGTGCTGCCGATCTCACAGTTCAGCACTTGGCCATGTCCCACTGCGACCTACGTGAACATGTCGCGGAATCAAGTGGCGATCTAGCGCCATACACCCGAGCCAAATAAACACACTTTCAGCTTCCCGTACAGTGGACCACGCAGCTGATGGACATGTCTGCGTAGTGGACTGATGTAGAAACGTGAGCACCTAACCAGATGGCTGGAGCTGCGGAGCTGCGACAGATCCGGTGAGGACAGACAGATGCGGAAATAAACACGACCGAGTAAGCCGTCGGGGTGAAACATGAAGGCTGTGCCGAGACACACTCACCTCCCACTCTGTACATGTTGGCCGCCATGCTCTCCTGGCCCTCTCACCCGTCTGCTCCACAAAGGCGATCCTCAGCCTCTTATGTCCCCGTCTTTACAGTCCTCCAACCCCGCCGTGAGATAAAAGCAGGACCCGGAGCTGAAGCCAGGCCGCTGCGGGTAAAAAGTTTAGAGCTTCCGCGCAGTGTGTTGTTATAAGGAAACACCAGGCTGCCCCTCTCTCACACACTCATACACACAGTGTGTTATAAAGAAACACCAACCTGTCCCTCTCGCGCACACAGCGTTATAAGGAAACAGCAGCCTGTTCCTCATGCACACAATATGCCTCACTCCACTCTTTCCGCTCTTCCTCCCATCCCTGACACTCAGCTTCAGTACTCCTCTTCTTCACCTCCGCTAGTCTCACAAACGCGCGCGCGCGCGCGCACACACACACACACACACACACACACACACACACACACACACACACACACACCAAGCACCCCTCCCCCATCCGAGTCACGTCACAGCGATCGACGTCACTCGGGAATCTCCGCTCACTTCACGCGAAAAAACTCGAAAGGCTGCACGGGGGGTGTTATCGACACATAGGGGTAAATGACCAGTTCTCTTTGTAAAGCTACTACTTTATTGCAGTATACTGTATATTGTGCGACTGTGCTAGAGTTCCCACGCAACGGCCGCTGGTCTACCTCACGGAGGGCAGGTAGTGTATGATGTTGTGTGGATGACTTTTTTGCTCACCTCAGTGAACAAAGCTGTTTATGGAAGCAGTAAGTGCACTGTGTAATGTCAGTTTTGACGCAAAAATACTGTGATGAGATCCTGAGACCCACTGCCATACCATGAATTCACCACCGTCACACTTTTCATCATGGCAATGCTCGTACCAGTGTTGCACAGATCTGTACACATTTTCAGACAGCTCAAACTGAGTTCTTCAAAAGCCTGCATACTCAGCCAACATGTCATCAATCAAGTGTTTTTGGGATGTGTGGGATTGGCACATAGGATAGCTTGTTCCGGCTCCTGTCAGCATCAGTCCACTTTGCACAGCAATAGCTGGAGAGTGGGACAACGTCCCACAGGCCACAGTCCACAACCTACTCTTCTCCATGCATGTGAGGTGTGCTGACCTGCTAGGACAAGCTGTTGTTATTTCAGATACCTATGTTGGAAATCAGTTCCACAACCCATCTTGTTTTTCAGGGTATCTGTGGCCAAATGACCTAAATGTAGTTATTAATATCAGTTTCATAAGTTATCATTTAGTACTTCTAGTAGCATCTTTGAAATGGTTGAGTATTGCATACATTTTTTGGTATATTCTTAAGGGCTTTGGGACCACTGTTGTAAAAGGTGCTATAATGACTTTAATTTATTATAATAAATATACTATGATGATACTTACATAAAAATATTTATTAATCTTTTAATTTTTGGAAGTAATAAATTCTGCCCTTTCACAGACACAGAAGTAGAATGTTGCAGTACATTTATAAATACAATTGTGTATAACTTTTTATGGCATGCAGTGTGGATATGCTCTTTGAAAATGTGCCAATGAAAACCTTAGTATGAAACAGTCTCACTCATCTTGTCTTTATTGCCCAAATTTTGAGATTCAAATTTTATTTACCCATTTAAAAATATATATATATTAAAATGTTAAGGTCAGAAAAAAATATTTTCATACATTTTCATATCCTAATATATTTTCATATATTAAGAAATACACAGTTATGTATAAACATTCAATAAAAATAAGCAACTAAAATAAATCAGTTATTTTTCTTGTCTTTGCTATGTTATGTATATAAACTGTTCATTCTAATAACAGGTCACATGAGTCTATCTGCCATCTTGTAAGGCAAGCCAGATTGAACAATGAAATATGCATCAGACGTTTTGTTTATTGACCACAAAATAAGCTTTCTGTAAAGCACCAGGGGAGAATACAGTATAAAACACAAATTGACCCTTGCTAGTAAAGCAAGAAACACACAAAGTTGTTTGTGAAAAAAAGCTGTGTAAAACATTTATGATATTACTTATATGATGACAAACCAGTGTCATCTGTTTCAGTGATTTCCTCGCTTCCCTTCATATAACCTTACAGCTGGTATGTAATGAAAGGTTTTCTGTCTACCTGCACCATTGTAACAGCTATTCACCCAGCAGTAAAGCACCATTCTGGTTTTTACATTATGCACAAGTACACTCGGTTGCACTGCTGTTTGTTTGCCCTACAATATGGCCGACTGTGACTAGTGGCCTGTGTGTTGTGATGTCATACAAGATCTATGAAAACATTGTAAATTGTAACTGGGTATGCTGCGTATTCAGCTCATCTTCTATACCGCTTCATGTGCCACCCCCCAAAAAAAAAAAAAAAAAATCTAAGATTTTTCATAGATATCTATTTCTTACTTGTGGCCATTTTAAACATATTAAGTAAAAGGGTGTTCAATAAATTGGCAGTAGTCTTGTATTTGCCTATGGCAAAAATTATTTTGGCAATAGCAGAGTGATATACTGTAAATCCACCCGTTCTCTCATGCATGTGTATACTCGAAATGCTGTAGGTCAGTGCATCCCATCTGTGTGGCTTCCTGCTCTATTCTGATTGGTCAGCTGGAGGACTTTGTCTGGCAAAACGGTTGATGGTTTCCACATTTGATGTCTCTGTTCCTCCTCTCTTCACCCACCACTGCAGGATGGTGGTGTCCTTACCTCCCATTGAGAGTAAATGACTGTCACTGTACGTGAAGGCCACGTTGGTCACATGACTGCCATGGCCCTCGTACTGGTGGCTTGGAGCCTAGCGGAAAAGGAGAGGGATCAGCCCCAAGCACAATATCCATTATTAAAAATGTCCCTCTTCACTGTAAGTACTTTGTGGTAAAGACAAATTTTGATCAACATTTATGTATGTGAATGACTGTCGTATATATCTGAAATAACTTAAGGCCAAAGTCAGAGTATGCCTTCATCCATGTAGTGTTGCATGGTGTACTATTTATAGTCCAGCAAACATGAGGATGAAAGAATGAAATGTGCAATGGAGAGCCATTCATTAATGAATACAGGCTACAGATTATATTACTGTGCATCTGGTTACAGGTGAAGGAGCCTGGGAGTCTCTCTGTGAAAGGCAGTGGAGCTGACCTTTGGCTTGGGGCATGGGTACTGGAACAGGTGAACCTTACAGAAGTCATCAGCCACGGCCACCATGCTCTCAGAGTGGGAGCGGCACAGGGCATTGATGTCTGTGCCGTCAGAACCCTCCAGCCACACACCTGCAAGCACCAAGATGGACGTCCTACGTGGCCACTATGTAGAAAGCTTCTCAATATACAAAACATGTTGAACACACGCTCTAAGGTTTTATCACACAAATATGCAAATTATAATCATGTGGAAAATTATTATCTGTTTTAGATTTTAACTATTTAATTGACTGCAATTAAGACACGTCATGATTATGTACTGTCAATAAGACAGTGGTACATTATGCCTGTTTGCAGAATTTTTTTGTGTAGAACACAAGGCACTGCACAACACCAAGGTCACGGTGCATTACATCCTCTCATGATTACTGCTTCCGATTATCACCTCAATTTTATTTTGGGTACATATTCTTACGTTTGCTGACCTTTGGTGACCATTGGATAATAGAAGCTCATTAAATGTCTAACAGTAAGATAGTGGCAGCATGTTAACGGTGTCCCCTCACCCATGACGTGGAAACCCAGAACACAGGTGTAGGAAGCCCACTCCCGGTCTCTGCTGTCAAAGCGGTTCCGGAGCAGCCGACATCCCCCTGCCACATCCCCTGTGCCAGTGAACGACGCCCGGGATCATCAGCAGTGTCCGCTCAATCACCACATTCACACAGCATGAGATTTTACACTGAGCTACATGTCCCCTTGCGCTCTTCTGTGGATAATCCTTAATGTGCTAAAACATGACCTTACCATAACCAAAAATACTACCAAACACACAGTTTGAGAGTTTGAGGTTGGTTGCGCAGACGAATGTTTATGTCTGCACTCAGACGCCAGTATTACAAACACACACACACACGTACACACACATGCACACAAACTTACAGTACAAGATTTCGTAGTCCCCTGAGTTTGACATGATATAATTTCCATCTTTGGACCAGTCAAGGTGTGTAATGAAGCTGGAATGTCCCTGTGTAAAAAAGCACAAACAAAAACATTAAGTCAGTCAGTCATCTTCTATACCGCTTATTCCTGGTGAGGGTCGCGGGGAAGCCTGGAGCCCATCCCAGAACACAGAGGGCGCAGGGCAGGGGACACCCAGGGCGGGGTGCCAACAGGATTAAATATTGTAGCAAAGTAATATTTCAAAAAGCGGGGATACCGTTACTTTACATTTCTGGAAAAACCAGTTGCTTACTGTGCACTTTCCAAAGCGAGTGTAGTGGCGTCCATGGTCAGTCACACTGTAGATGTAGATGAAGTTGTCATGGGAACCAACAGCCAAGAAACTTCCATCTGCAATGAATAAATAAATGGACAATAAATGCCAGCATAAGGCAAAAACACTCAATAAATCAGTCCTGTATTACGCCACTGCATGTAGAAAACTATTTTGTATGGATATGAGGGATATATGTCACTGGAAAAATTAACCAGTTCTTTAAAATAAAATACCTGTACATGTCTTGTGATCATCTATTTGGATTAATGTGAGCAATCTGACTTGGTATAAAACTTAATTTCCAAACTTCCAACTCTTTCTGCAATCGGGTAATAATTGCACAAAGTTCTTAGCTGTACTCTCTTACCTGGTGAGTACCTGATGACAGACAGCTGTTCACCAGCATCAGTGTAGTTTGACACGATCTCCTTAGTTTGCAAATCCACAACAAACCATCTGCTTGGGGGATGGGGATTAAGGAGAATGGCAGCAGAAGAGAGAACGATTCCTGCATGTCTTCTGCAAACTGAATCCCGAAACTCGTTTGACTTTCAGACAAATTAAATAAATTATTTATATAACGATTTCATATATTTTATTTAGAAAGGAACATATAAATAAGACATTTTAGTAATGCCAATAAAAAATGACAAACAACTCAAACGTACAGTAAAACAGCACACTTTATAACTTAGCTCTTCAAAATAAATTTCACATTATACTTTGTTCCTTCTTGCCCTTCTTTGTTCTTTAGCTCTCAGAGTTCATTCTGCCCATTTATATTTTGTGAACTACTGTTTTAGGTCGTAATTGCAATAAGAATCCAGTAAGAATGAAGCCTCGGTGCTAATCTGGGCTCTCTACAGAAATCTCCGCAAACTTCAAGGACATTTAGAGAGCTCATACTGACACCTTCTGGTCATAACAGGCATTGCTGTAGGCCTGCCTTCCAGCTGACTCTGAGGACAGTGAACTCCACTACTGTGAGTGGCTATCAGGTGGTTTTACCTTCCTGTATTGAGTCCCACTGAAATCACACAGCCACCAGGACAGAAATCAGCACATAGAGCAGATTCCTGGAAGAGACAGATGAATTTATGAGCCACTCTCCAGATCAAGTTCTGTATATCTCCAGAACATCCACACAGAAGCATAATAAACTATGAAAAAGAATGAAAATACACAATTTTATATGAACATTTGTATGTATCTGCACAATGTCACACCTTGATGTTATATGTACGATAGTTGCAGTATTCAGTGTCCTACACTGTAGGATGGGCTTGTGCATCATACAAACACAGCAACCTTTTTTACTGGTCAGTCTGCAACTGTCAAAGTTTTAAGACTTGGCATTAAAAATTGTTTATTCTACAGACGGGTATATAAGCTCAGAAACACATCAATGTAAACAATCCTTCAATTACATGTATTTATTATTATTATTTTTTAATGGGGTAGAGGTGAAATGGCTTATGCAGACCTCTCGGTACTGTGGAACTCGCAGCCACTAAAACACCTCCACCCACTGCACTGTGTCCTGTTCTTTGTGGGACCACCTTCCAGTATTACTTCACGGGGGGGATTCATGCTGCTTCTACCGTCTCATTCGTCTGTCGTGCTCTAATTTGCGCAGTTTCTTCAATACGACAGCCTCCCAAATACTCTTCGATTTAAGCATCATCTCAACGCAGTTTTCCACTCTTAATTGTTCTCTAACTATGTTTTCAACGGTTCTTCTCTCTACCGTAAATCTTGTGCACACAAAAAATACATGTTCAGTTCAGCACCTTCCACTTCATTCAAGCAGTTTGGGCAGTATGGGGTATCATCATGCCTAAATCTGTACAGATAGGCACAGTAACACCCATGACCTGACAGAAACTGGGTCAAATAATAATCCACCTCTCCATGCTGGCGGTTTATCCATAATTCAATATTTTGGATGAGCCAATGTGTCCATCTTCCTTTATCTGACTCATCCCACCGATTCTGCCAGATATCTATCGTCTCTGCTCTTATAGCCTCATGGTATTCTCGTTGCATACATCCCATTATGCCCCTTCTCAGACTGTAGATTTTCCACTTTTCTACTGCTGGTAGGTCTATTGGAGTCATTTCCGCTAGTACTAGTGCCTCATCATCAGAGATTGTTCGAAACGCACAAATTAAGGCATATCTTCGATACACTGAACTCATTCCTCACCAATAAGTTATGGAACTACTAGCATCGGCCCATATTGGTGCTCCATAAAGCAGTATTGATGTTATAACAGTTAAGAGCAATTTGCTCCCGTTAAGGCTCAGTCCACCTATGTTCGGCATGAGTCGAGAAAGGGCTCCGGTCACTCTGGCTTCCTTCTCTCCACATTCTGTATATGTTCCTTAAAGGACATCCTTGCATCCAGCATCACTCCTAAGTATCTTAATGTTGGCCGTGATGTTATATTGTAATTGCCAACTTTCACTGGTCTTTTGGCTCATTACTAGCATGACTTGTCTTCTGCTTCGCAACTTCCAGTCCGGCTAACATCATCCAGTTTCTCACTGTCCTTATTGTTTGGTTCCAAATGAGCTATACATCTTTATAGATGTATAAAGACATGGGAAAACATCTTTCTAGATGTTTTCCCACAACCACAATAGCGATGTCATCAGCAAAACCTACAATTTTTGCCTCGTTTGGTACATTGACTTTTAACACGCCGTCATACATAATATTCCACAGGAGTGGTCCCAACAACGAGCCCTGCGGGACGCTTCCAGTAATGTCATACTCCTCTGGACCATCGTCAGTATTGTATTTAAGGACTCTGTCCTTGAAGTAATCCGCAATAATCCTGAGGATGTATACGGGTACCTTCATTGCCTCCAGCACCATTAAGGTGTGAATCCAGTTAGCTGTATTTTGAAAGCGTTCTTAATGTCTAGGGTCACCACTACGCAATACTTTTGGGTGCCTCTTCTCCATCTCTTTCCCTCGATCGTTTGCTTGGCTTGCGTAACGACGAGATCCAACGCATTTATATTTGAGCGGCCTTTCCGGAAACCATATTGATGTTCCGCTAGTTCCCCCTCGCTCTTAAACAGTTTCTCCATACGATTGCAAATTATCCTCTCAAATACCTTACCCGCTGTATCTAACATACATACAGTAGAGGACGGTAAGAAGATGGATCATCTGGCCATCTCTTGTCATTAGGAATTAGCACTAGCAGTTGTATTTGCACATATAGGTACGTGTGTGTGTGTGTGTGTGTGTGTGTGTACAGAGGTGTGTGTGCACGTGTGTGTGCTTTTGTGTGTGACTGACCTCCAGTGACGTACACCACTCCATTCTGTGCTTGTCTGCATTCCACAACATCATCTGCTTGTCATGTCCACAGGTGAGGAAGGAGTTCTGGTAGGGATGGGTGGCCAGTCCCCACATCTCGTCCACGTGTCCCTGTAGGAGTATCCCGTTATCCTTCCCATCTTAACAACACCTCCCTCTGACTCATTTCAAACCCATTAAATATTGGGCTGCACCAGCAACAATCCTGGGTCACTTGGTGCCCTAGTCAAGATGACATTTGCCTGCCCTCCGCCCCACATGTTTGTGCTCTTTAGTCAGTAGTGCCCCCTATGGATAGACGCCGCCCCTAGCATTTGTCTATACAACCCTGGGCGGCTCTGGAGAAAAACACAAATCACACGTTGTCTTCTCTATTCATTATAACAATGAACCTGCTGAAATTGGTTCTCTAGTTTCAAAGGTCTTGATTCTACCTATAATGAAATGTATTCATATATAATTGACTTCACCAAGCAAGATTTGGAAAAGCATTTAATTTCATATACATCTCATGTAAATTTGATGTAATTTTCCTTGTGCTGTCTCACCTGCACTATGGCCACAAAACCATGAGAGAACGTGCCTCTAAGAATAGCATTCCGGGTTGTCCCAACTAGGAGCTCCTCCCTGCTCACATGCGCAATGGTACGAACTGCTCCAAACTTTTCTGGGATCTGAAATTTAGCAGAACATAAGGCTAAAACTAGACCAAATACAGTAGAGGAAAATGTAACAGCATGACAAATAAATCCTTAAAATATTAAATAATAGTACCATCCCAGAAGATCAATACCCCATTTTGATGTATGGTTATCATATTACAGTACCATTGCTTTTGTTTACAATGTTACTGTATTACGAATACCACAATAGGCATACTAAGATGTATAAACATACAGTACATGTCAACTTGCATATACACACATTTAAAATGTGACATACATTCCCATGTACCTACACATACAGAAACATACATTGTATTGCCAAAAATATTGGGACATTCCTCCAAATCATTGGATTCAGGAGTTGCAATCACCTCCATGGCCACAGGAGTATAAAATCAAGCACCTAGGCATGCGGACTGCTTCTACAAACATTTGTGAAAGAATGGTAGCTCTCAGGGGCTCAGTGAATTCAAGCGTGGTACCGTGATAGGTTGCCACCTGTGCAATAAGTCCATTTGTGAAATTTCCTCACTACTAAATATTCCACGGTAAGCTGTTAATGGTATTATAACAAAGTGGAAGCAACTGGGAACAACAGCAACTCAGCCATGATGTGGTAGGCCACGTAAAATGACAGAGTTGGGTCAGCGCATGCTGAAGCGCACAGTGCACAGAAGTCACCAACTATCTGCAGAGTCAATAGCTACAGACCCCCAAACTTCATGTGGCCTTCAGATTAGCACAACAACAAGTGTGTAGAGAGCTTCATGGAATGGGTTTCCATGGCCGAGTAGCTGCATCCAAGCCTTACATCACCAAGTGCAATGCAAAGTGTCGGATGCAATGGTGTAAAGCACGCTGCCACTGGACTCTAGAGCAGTGGAGATGTGTTCTCTGGAGTGACGAATCACACTTTTCTGTCTGGGTTTGGCAGTTGCCAGGAGAACGGTACTTGCCTGACTGCATTGTGCCAAGTGTAAGTCTGGTGGAGGGGGGATTATGGTGTGGGGTTGTTTTTCAGGGATTGGGCTTGGCCCCTTAGTTCCAGTGAAGGGAACTCTTAAGGCGTCAGCATAACAAGACAATTTGGACAATTTCATGCTCCCAACTTTGTGGTAACAGTTTGGGGATGGCCCCTTCCTGTCCCAACATGACTGCACACCAGTGCACAAAGCAAGGTCTATAAAGACATGGATGAGCGAGTTTGGGGTGGATGAACATGAATGGCTTACTCTGAGTACTGACCCAATAGAACCTGATAGAACACCTTTGAGATGAATTAGAGCAGAGACTGCTAGCCAGGCCTTCTCATCCAACATCAGTGCCTGATCTCACAAATGTGCTTCTGGAAGAATGGTCAAACATTACCATTTACACACTCCTAAACCTTGTGGACAGCCTTCCCAGAAGAGTTGAAGCTGTTATAGCTGCACAGGGGGGGCCAACTCAATACTGAACCCTATGGACTAAGTCTGGGATGCCATTAAAGTTCATGTGTGTGTAAAGGCAGGCGTCCCAGTACTTTTGGCAATATAGTGTATATACAAACAGATATAATGTGGTGAAACATTGTAATGTGCACATATACACACACTGCACAGGCCTGTACGTGCACCAGTGCTGACACGTATCTATACCGGATTCATGTTCTCCACAAACCTCACACTCCCTCTCCAGTACCAGGTTTGCGGTCCACCAAACGATGCGTCTGTCTTTGCCTCCACCACTGAGCAGGGCTCCGTCCCGCAGTACACACAGGGAGAACACACTACCCACATGGGCCTGTGTCTGACGTATGATCTGATAAGTCTCTGTAGGGGTGGCAGCGACACTGAGAAGGTGGAATTTATTGTGGGTGACACTGACAGGCCAAGCTACAGAATGTGAATTTAAGCAAATGTGAGTGATATTTGAGTTTGGGCAGATGATTACCTTTGGCCCCTTTCCCTAAGGTTTTCACATCTGCAGCTAACTTTCCCCATGTCAGGATGTTACCCTCTGAGTCCCCTGTCAGGATGTCCCCTGCCATGCTGAACACAAAACACTGGATGAACTTGGGCTTCTTGTACTTCTGTTGGGAGATCACATAAAACAGCATTACAACAACTCCTGCATGGCTTCCATCAGCGATCATGATTCATCACATAGTCTGTCTTGAAAATACAGTACAGTATTACCATAATATACACCAGATAATGATTATATTTCTACTACTTTCAACAGATATTGTCCCGAAACCTCAATAATAGTGGCAGCCGTGGGGGTGACGGGGATGATGCCGAATAACATTTTGACAGTGCTGTGCTGAGATGATGGTGGGTAGAGAATGTGTGATCTTGCAGTTTCCCACTCACCCCAAAGATGCCCTGCTTTTTGGTCAGGGCTCCAGCGCTCAGAGTCCAGAAGTAGACATGTGACTTGCCACAGGTGATAATATTGCTGCTCTCATTGGGGTTAAATTCCACCGCAAACACTGCCTCGTTGGTGCTCTGCAACAGTACACACACCTGAACACGGGTACCTCTGCAGCCATACACACCTGAACACAGGTACCTCTGCAGCAGTACACACACCTAAACATGGATACCTCTGCAGCAGTACACACACCTGAACACGGGTACCTCTGCAACAGTACACACACCTAAACACGGGTACCTCTGC
>JABJVR010047266.1:15042-28304 GCA_025773905.1 Chitala chitala | reverse complement strand
GAAAGGCGCTATATAAAAATAAATTGAATTGAATTGAATAATGCCTCTGCTGAAAAACCCTAGTATTACATCAGCCACAACATTAATGCTTATCTCCATCTCTTTTTAAAATAGAAGAATTAAAGCTTTGTTTGACTTTGAAATTAAATGATGCTATTTATAGTTATGGGACAATACATCCTTAAATTTTTTGGAATGAAATCATTCGGTTTCATTTCCGTTTACTGAACTGAAAGTAGAATCAGTGGAAAGGGTTTGCTTTACTGTCCATACAGATATAACCACACACATCATAACTTGCATAACAGGGTGTACAAACCACAGCATTCAACAGAGAACTCCAAAATGACAACACTCTCCACTAACACAATACATCACAAGGTCCTCAGCATGTTTTTGCAACCTTTTTTAGTATTATTTCCTGAAAGCCTACACCTTCAGCCTTCACATGAAAATTAGTCCCTACAACTTCAACTACATCTAACATTGGTCATTCACTGTCAGGGAGATAAAGGCTATTTTTGAAATGTTGCTGGCAAAGTGCTGTGTACAAATCCAGACACTACAATGGGAAATATTGTTATATGATTACCACGTTTAGCAGAATGGATCCTGAAAAGGGGAAGGATACAATTAGAATAGGGAGTTTTCTGCCATTTCCTTTCTATCTATGTTACAATATCTATATATAAAAAAATCAAATAATATAAATACAAAAAATCTCTGTCTGCACAACAAACTCTCAGTAGAAATGATAATTTAGAAACATAGTAAAATTTCTTCTTTTATACACATAAAACTTTCCACGCTCAGGAGCCACAGTGTGAGACAGATAACTCCTTTTCATCTCGAAAATTGCGCAAACTGTGGCCAAAGTGCTTCCACTGAACTGCAGTTTCTGTGTTTTGCAGAATCAGATAAACCATCCTGCCCAACTGTGCACTTATGCACAGTTACTGAGGCAGAATTCAAAATACACTTGACCATGACATGTTGTAGCTCATATTGAAGGTCTAAGTCCCCACATAGCAACTCCATATGTTTTTCTTATATGTTTTACATTAAAAAATCAATTATATTTGTATGTGTGGAGGGTAGGCATTAGCATACTGTATGTCAAATAATACGTTCATACTTGCTACTGCTGACTGAGGTGAAGGAAGTGAATGGGTACAGAAACGGAACTGGGACGGTTTTGATCTGTTAGTCTCAGCTATACATGAATCAGGGTCCACTTACAGAACACAAGAGATCTTTCTGCAATGTCTAGGGCTCAACACATTAGCAGCAGCTACCCAGAAGTCCAATAAAAACTAAACATAATAAAAGCCTACAGCCACTTCCGGAGGTGCCATCTTGCTGTGAATGAGAAGGATCTGAAAGAGCTTCTCAGGAATCATCTGGTTCTACTTACTTATTCATGTAATGATACGAGAGCAGGAGAGCCTATGTGCAGGTGACACACAATGACTTTACTCCAACAAGGTAAATGCAAAAAAAGCAGGGATCAGCAGCCAATACCAACCACAAGAACAGACAGATCTTAAATCTAAACAACTCTTAGTTTTTAGAAAGTTTTTTACCAAGGGAAATGAGACACAAGAAAAACCAATTAATACACTCAATGACACGGTAGAGCAACACTCCGGGCGGGAGACAGAAGTCAGCAGCTGTAACTGTAACAACTCGTGTTAATACTCAAATTTTTCAGATATTGGTCTCATTTATATAATAAATACTTGCAGGCAAATGTCAAATTCAAGTGCAGAGTACTCTAATGACAAACACAGCTAAAATCCACTGTCTAAAAACAAAGTCTAGACACAAAAAAATACTCCAATTATCCAGAAGCAGTTAGGCCAAGACACCGTGTACGGGGTAAATTGAATAAAAAAACAGAAGAATAGGTAGGACTAATTTACTAAACCAGGACAAAGGGGGCATGAATCCAAGATGGCCGCGCTGTAGGCCACAGGGCACTATAACACTAAAACCTGCCATCACCTACTTATCTACAGGGGAAAAGGGTGCTAAATAGTGAGACTACTGTGGAAAAGGTGTATTTAGTGTTCGGGTGAGTGTGAACAAGTCCAGGAGGGGTGTGGTTATAAATTAGAGGGTGAGGTACTTGATTGAGTACATGGGTATGTGTCAGTCTGTGTTTCTGAATAAGGACAGTGTGTGCTCATGGAGTCCTCATTAGATGCAGACAATTTCGGTGGTTGCTCATTTCAGATTTATCATGCTCCTATTGGATATCTTCCAAAACTTTGGCTACAAATGGGTATTATCCCATAACCCCCACCCCCCTCCATAACAGACTTTAAAACCATTCACGTTGCTATGTCTCTCCTACAACTGAAATGAAACAATTTTGTAATCTAATTTGGAACATAAATACAATTTAATAAGTTTTTATAATGAAAGCACATTCAAACCTATACAAGAAAACTTACAACTCAATAAAAAAGAAGAATATGTGAGATGACGGTCATGCTGCTTCTTAGATGTGAGATTAAAGACTGAGACAATAAAACAAAAATGTTTTTTTAGATTATTAAATCATATTCATGCAGTGTCTGCCTGTGGACGTCCCAATTAATGTGCTGAATGGGATTAACAAATTTTACCATTTATCTGAAAAGGAAAAAGACTTGGCATTTTGTGCTCTAATTAAACATAGAAGATATAGTAATATTAAATGTTCTTTATTGAGTATTTCTACTTGGTACAATTTCAAACAATGCTTTTCTGGTGTAACAAGGGAATTACAGCAAAGGGAGAAGTCTGGAAAGTGGTATAGTGGGAAAGGCACATTGTTCTAAAAGGCGCTATATAAAAATCTATTGAATTGAAAATTCCTCCCTGTCACTGATTTATGATCCAGTTAAACATTGACAGTACCACCTAACACCATTTTCCGCTTTTGTTTTGAAAACTTGACATAAATCTGTAAAATAGGATAATACTGGAAAACATAATTCATGTTTTCTGGCAGCTGGGTAATTTGAACAGTACAAAAATAAAGGTATAGCACCCTTCTGCACAAGTACAGATATATAGGAAAATAAGGACAGTATCTAAAAATCAGTATATTTTTAGTTATCTTCATTTTTTTTTTTTAACTCCTCTTTCACAATTTTTTGCTAGATGAATCTTGGCATCATTGGCCTGGAACATGCCCATGATGTCAAGGAAGAAAACATCCACCAATGGGAGAACCAGGCCATTCAGTACATAGAGATACTCATCTGACTTCATTTTATTGCAGCCTGATGTTGCTGAGCTTGGAGCAAACCGGTTAATGCTAAACCAACTAATAACACTGCCTCCAGAGGCACAACATTCAATTCAATTCAATTCAATTTATTTTTATATAGCGCCTTTCACAACAATGTGCCTCAAAGCGCTTACATAACTTGTTTTGATCAGTCAATGTATTATTAGCAGCAAGCAAGAAAGCAGTATCTCTGAAATGGCTTCAGGTAGACAAAGTAATGAGGAAGAGGTAGAAACACACTGGTAGATTTATGGGACAGAGGACTTACCTCATAAATCTAGACTTAAAAGTAAGGAATTCTGGAATGCGTGGGTGAAATGGTGTGTATTGTTTGCTTGTCAGTCAGTAAAATAACTGCATCATATATTTTCTTATACTCCTTTCTATCTATTACAGTTATAGCTGAATAAAACATATTGTTTGTATGTATGTTTCTTATGAATGTAGTTTTTATAAATGGATGCTATACAATTACTTGTATGGATACAGAAGCTAATGTTTTTTTTTTTTTGGTATTTTTGGAAATTATTAAAAATCAATGAAATACAAGTTTAAAGCAAAGGAAACATTTGAAGAGTGCTTTAGGTATAGCCAAGATTTATATTTTGAAGTTAGACAAAAATACAAATCCAGTACTTTCAAATTATATTCAGTCTAGTGGTTTGTATGAAAGCTTACCCTCTGGTTTGGAAGGAACATAGAAAAATCATCCTTAATGGGATACTTTCTTTCAAATTTGGTTCCTGAATGATAATTTTTGCCATTGTACTAGCTCACTAAAAACTAATACTTTACCCCACCTCCGTCCCATACACATAAAAAACATATTCAATGCCTTTTTGTGGTAATGACTAGTTTCAGCTCTGTATTTCGATTCACTGCATACATGCCATTTCATATTCTGAGCTGTTCATAGCAATTTCTGTGTGAGCACTTACAGGGGAGACTTGGGAAAGTTTGTGAAATGTGATTCACAAAGACACCCAATGATGTTTTAGCGTCATAAAAACCCAAAGGAAAAATGGCGAAGTCAGCACCCACTGAGGGAGCACTCGGCTAACTATGAGTGCATACACAATCATGGGAAACGGCCAACCACAAAAACTGAAGATATTCCAACTGGTATTCAGTTCAGTTATGAAACAAAAATTCCTGAGACTCTCTTCTGAGAGATCAACATCCTCCCATCTTCCAGGGTATTACATAAAACTGTACTGACTTAAAAAGTAATGTGATATTTCACAGAATCTTTTCCCAAGTTTTTAGCATTAATTAAAAACGTACTGTATAAAACTAATTTGGAAACAGCCCAATCCCTCCCCAGTTTGAGAACTTTCACTGACCCATAAGAAGGGCTCTGCTGCATTTTTTTTAAGTTTCACTGAGCTGCAAAACAAGAGAATGTGGGTCCGCTTACAGGAAAACACTTAGCTTTTTCTGGTTTCAGCAAGTCGCTGCGTGAATAAGCATGTTGTGAGGGCAGCACAGCACTTCCTGCGATTGCACAGAAAGAAACCTCCACAAAAGCAACTTATCCAGAGGTCTGCACAAACTTCAGCAAAAATGGAGAGATGGACAGTGGCAGTGAGGGACACTGCATCCTCAGGGAGGTGGGCAAAAGAGCAGGGGAGTAAAAGATAGCATATGACCATATGAGAGAGACAGAGAGAGAGAACAGCAGAGAGAGAGAGGGAGAGTGAACAGCAGAGAGAGAGAGAGAGAGAGAGAGAAAGAGAGAGAGGAAGAGTGAACAGCAGAGAGAGAGAGAGAGAAAGAGAGAGAAAGAGAGAGAGAGAGAGAGAGAGAGAGAGAGGTAGAGCACACTATCTCTTGAGGGGTGGGCGTAGAAGTTTTTTTTGGGGGGGGGCTGAATAGCTCTGAGAACAGGTTAGTTGTTGTGACACGTTGTAAAGGGAGAGTGTCTTTGTGAAGACTTACCCACTAGAAGAAAACCAAAAGACGTTTAGCTGGAGTGACGTGGCGGCAGACGTTTACCTACTGCGGTTGTTGCTAAGGTAAGGAGTGATCCAAGCTTCTCTCTCTCACATGGACAAAACTGCACGCAGCTGAGCGCAAACTTGCACAGACGCTGTTTATACTACTACCGAGCTGCTGTATGTTGTATTGAAGATCCAAATGCTTGTTCTCATTCTTGCTGGCTACAGGCAAAGTGCAGCTATAGCACGATAATATTAAAGGAATCTTTTTGGTACAGTACAGGAAGCACAGAGAATTGTTATGAGCATGAACTTTCCAAAGCATAATAAAGGAGGAGATATTATGAAATATTATGCAATGTTTGAAAACTTATTTCAGAGTGTCCAAGTGTTCATTTCATTCAAAATCCAAGTGTTTTTTTTTTTTGAGAGGGGGGCGTGAAAGAGTAAAGTGTCAGTCCACTTTTTTTTATGAAAGAGGAACTCTAGTGAGATTTCCTCACTGAAATGGCTGCACGAAGCTGGTGTGCGTGGTTTTTACTACATTTTTTAGAATATTTGCTCAGCTATAAACACAGGGGCGAGTCTATAGATATAGGCTAAATGCTTCGAGGGGACTTCTGCAAATTTGTCATTGCAATATGTACTCTGCAATTTACCCCCAACCCCCAAAGGCCCCTTCCCAGCTTTGGGTCCAGGCATTGCCTGTGTTGCCTGTCCTATCACAGTACCCCTGTGAAACATGTGATCTGCACTTATCATTTACTGAACTAAAAATTATTCTGTGAGCATAAACTTCCTGTGTCACATTCTCACTCTGATAAGCTCTGACGCCCTCTACACTTTCCTGGAAGTGTCAAGAGCCACACCAGTGATGATGTCCACAGTGACTACTACATGAGTCCTGTCCATGACAATACACCAGTGTACGTGTACACGCACACGCACAGACACACACACTCATGCACACATGCACACATAGGGAAGATGAATTGCATGCATGGATGCCTAAGATATATAAATGGTTGAAAAATAACCGAATAAGTGAATGCTTAATCTCACACTCTACCTTATCAAACCTGTAGTGCCAACTCTTGCAACAGCACTGAGCCACTTCCATGACTCTGACTACGTTTCCCATTTACCCATACTTCCCAGCATCTGTTGCCATTTCTTTCTCACTATTTATTCTGTATCTCCAGCTCACAACTCAGCACATACTTCATTCCCACACTAGTGAGCTCTAAGCTGTTATGTATGCATTTGCATAAAGCGCTGTCTTCTATTTTGAGACCACAAGACCTGGCCCAAATTTGCATACCTGTAAGCAGGGCCAACTGGAACTAGGGGACAGAGGGATTCACAAGGGCCATTCAAGCACTCTACACAATGCCAAAAAGTCTGTTCGTGCTTCTAACTGTCAAATGCTACAAGAATCTCACCTGCATGTTACAAGCATCACACATGAACAGTTGTAGATTTGGAACTTATGAGCAGTGTGCTGCAAAAAGTATGTGAAGAGTTTGGTGTTTGTGGTGAGGCTACATTTGGCATCGAGTCAGACATGAGACACTCATAGAGACCAAATGCTGAGTCACAGTGAAGGAAAGCAGCAGCAGTGCCTTCCATTTCTGCATGTAAAAACTAATGCAAAGTAAGGCATGTGCAAATAGCAGTATGCAAAATATCACAGGAGAAGTGTGAGGAATGTGTTTCACACACAAAGGGCTCATTTACCATTTAGTGATTAAAGGAAGTAGAAATTACTGTAAAAAGTCTCATACTGAAAGTTTAATTGCTTCAGTAAAAAAATAGCTCTTCGGGTAAAGTGAAAATTTGTAAAACTCGCATGTTTCTATGTAAACTATAGCAGGAAAACATACTAATTCAAACATAATAAATTACTAGTGGACATTTATAGCTCAGCATGTCTGAACAACATGTATTTCAGGTTCCTGGGTCACAGAAATAGTGAGGGGGAGAATGTAATGCAATATAACAGTGGATAATAGCATAATGGTGTATCACAGTAACAGGGGATAATAGCATAATGGTGGATCACAGTAATCCACCAGTAATCCATCACAGTAACAGAGAATAATGGAATAATGGTGGATCACAGTAACAGGGGATAATAGCATAATGGTGGATCACAGTAACAGGAGGTAGTAGCATAATGGTGGAATGCAGTAACAGGGGATAATAGCATTGTTTAAATATTAAAATAGAACCATGAACAATAAAACTGTGGTAGGTCATAATAATAGTTTTTATTATAATAACACATAATACTTTTATGATTTCACACCCAAATGATGTTATGGTGAACCTGGGGGAACTTCAAAACAGGAAATGTGAATATACAATTGTGACTTACATAAAATGCTATTACACAGAATATGTATACATATGGAAATACATTAGAATTAGAATTCTTTATTGTCATTGTATAATACAGTGTACAATACAATGAAATAGGTTTAGCAGCTCCTAAAACGCATAAAAAAGTGAAAACAGCAGAAATAGTGAGTGCAGTATATCTAAACAGTTATAAAAAGTATAGACAGTACAACTGACATCAATGTAGTTTGTAAAGTGATATAGTGTTTTTAGATTGTCAAAGTTTTTTTAAAGCAATATGGTTCTGTAGAGTGGGTAGTGCAAGAAAGACACAACAGTATTGCAGATGTAGTAGTGAAGAAACAACAGTATTGCACTGTACATCAGCACTGTGTAATGTTTCAGCTCAGTTGTTGTAAGAGTGCTCCATTAAGCTTCTATTTCAATACAAGAAAAGGATCTACTAAACTCAGGGACTTAAATTCAATCCTGAAAATCAAGAGGAATTCCACCTAACTGGCTTGGCAAGTGGGGGGTGTTGTTTATAGATTTTGAAGGGGGAGGTCAATAGATTCTTAAGATAGGCTATATAAACTATCATTTTAATTTTGGGTTTGGAATTTTGACATTAAAACCCCCTGTCATCATTATATTATCAATAGATAAATTAATATATAATTATTTAATGAAGTCCTCTAAACTGAATCTTTAGTCCCTCTATCAAAACACTTTTGAGCCACCAATAACACTATAGTTTTAGGTACTTCACTAAATAAAATTAACTTGTTTGATTGTCACTTAAATGAAAATGAAAAAACTTACCATTAAACAAATTTGTAGCTATCACTCCGTTACATGAATAACACGGAATACATAATGACCAATAACAGTTTTAATCTAGTTCTTGTGTATAATTTTTATTACGTTAAGACTAATTAAGCTGTTTTAATATAATGGGTTTTAATGAGATAAGGTTTAATGTAACAAAATGTCACAAAGTTTATTTTAGGTGTGCCACCATTCTTTGTGAATTAAAATATGTTTAAGATCATTAAACTTTTAAATTATAAAAAAATCTGTTTTTTTCGGCACGTTAACCAACGTTAAACTTATCAGGTTTATATGGAGACAAAACAAGTGGTTTAACATTAGTTTGTACTTTTTTATTCTTTGTCAGCTGTTAGTAATCATAATATGTTTTGTGTGAGTAAAATCTGGTCTCTTTTTATAATTTGCAGTGTCATTTCCACTTGTAGTGTAGCCATGCTAAGATTTCTTCATCTTAAGACTTTCAGAATCCCCCGATCTAAACTCTGTTCCAGATGAGCCAATGCTAGAGCACGGGTCTGCATCCTCCACTATCAAAAGAACCCAGAGAGCCAGTTTTGAGAGTCCCTCTCCCATTACAGGGATGCTACTGCAGAGGGGTGGAAGACCCGCGTGCGGCTCCAGAGCCATGGGAGCCTGTGCCGGGGTAATGTCACGTGTTGTGTTAAAGGGTAATCGTATAATCGCTATAATCGCTTTTAAAAGTACAAAACCAATATAGTTGTTACAATATTACTAATGTCCAATTAAGTGCAGCAAGTTTCCACATTATGTATAGTTAGTTTGTGGGAATTATTAAAAAACGTCTGTGTATTCCATAATCCTTCACCAAAATTCAGGACTGAACTCTGAAGTATTTTTTTATATAACTTTAAAGTGTACATAGTGTCATATAAAAGATCAGCCCCATTTATGTTATGGAGGAATTTAAATTTAATGTGCTTCACACTTCCTAATGGATTTTACTTCAAATAAGTGCTACCAGAAAAAAAATGAAAATATGTGTATTATTTTAGCACAAATCAGTGATTTTATTTGACTTAAACAGCTTTTGCAACTAATGAAAATATCAGTGAACGGAGTTTGTTATACATCACGGTAGATTTTTCAGAAATGTTACTGTTGATTAAGAAACGTGTCTGACAAGAATCAGAACATCACTCATCTTCCAGTGATTGACCGATATGAAATCTTAAACATAGCCAGTTAAGGTTAACAAAGGGAGACATTTTTGGATCTCTCTGACAGTCTTTCTGTTCTGTCACGTATAGCAGATGGGTGACAGAGACACCTCGGAGAGCACAGCTGATAGCCAACAGGAGGAGGAGGGGCACAATGCAAACCCTGCCCCAAGCATAGCCCTCTTCTCCTCCAAGCTGAAGGCAATGATTCGCATCCGCAACAAGTACCAAGCTCTGAAGAAGCGACGAGCAGAAATGAACAGCACCGTGCTCGCTGCCACCAGGCCATCTCTGCGCTCTGTCACACCTGAAGTCTTCACCTTTGATGAGGTGGCACCGGTCAACAATCCCAAGTCCCTTAACAAGAAAAAGAAGAGGAAGTCGAGAGTGCTCTTCCCTAATGACAGTCGCAAGTTCCTGCCCAGCAAGGACCGCAGTCGTGCCAAACCGTTCCTGGTGCTTCTCAGTGTCATTGTCTTTTTTCAGGTCTATAATGCTATTGAGAACCTAGATGACCATGTGCTCACCTATGACCTGGAGGGCCTGGAAAAGACACTGAAGCGAGAGGTATTTGGTCAACAGGAGGCCACAGAGGAGCTCTTAAGGCACCTGCAGGACTATTTGTCCACCTATGTTCACAGCAGCCCCCTGGCACTGGCCCTACATGGCCCCAGTGGCGTGGGCAAGAGTCACCTCGGCCGCATCCTTGCCCGCCACTTCCGCTCAGTAGTTGGGGAGAACCTGGTAGTGCAATACTATGCACTGCACCACTGTCCCCTGGTGGAGAACGCCCAGGAGTGTATCCTTCAACTGACCACGAAAGTAGCCGAGGTGGTGAGCCAGGCAGAGGCAGAGGAGAAGATTCCCATCTTCATCTTTGATGAGATGGAGTTCATGCCCCAGCCCCTCCTGGATACTGTGCACAGTCTTCTGCAGCCTGGGCAGAACAATGAGTATCTCAACGCAATCTATGTGCTTATCAGCAACCTGGGAGAGTCTGAGATCACCAGGTATGTGCTGCAGAACTCATCCAGTGAGGCTGCCAAAAGCCGAAAGGGCAGCCAGCTCCTGGGCCGAGATCTGGGCCCTCTGCTGCGACGCACTCTGGAGGGGCACCATCTGCTGTGGAGAAAGACTGAGCTGGTGCCCCTCACTCTCCTGGAGAAGCGCCATGTAATGGCTTGCTTCCTGGATGAGATGACCCGTGAGGGCTTCTACCCAGACCACTCCCACATCGAGCGTTTGGCAGGGGAGCTCTCCTACCACATCTCAGGGGCACTCCAGTTCTCCCACAATGGCTGTAAGCAGGTGGTGGCAAAGGTGAACCTCCTTTGAGACCCACCTTTCCGATCATCAGTCTTCTTACTAGCTCATATGACTTGAAGAGACTATACTGCAGTCCCACATCTCCTGGTGGCTTTGTGGAGGACATGCAAAGAAGTGTGTGAAGGGACAGCAAAACAGCTCAATCTGTTAAAGACAAAAAAATCTTCCCACATCAGTGGGAAAGGCTATATGCCGTGTCAAGGTTTGTGATGTGAAGTACTGTTTAAACGTCATTGCTACTTATAATAAAGTGTCTTTACCATGTTTCACAGAGGATCATACTCTATCCTTTTCCAACACCAAATTTCTGTTTCAGTAAACAGTAAATAGCATACCACGCAAGGTTAGAAATTGATTCCTCACTGTCGCCATGAGGCTCTTGAAAATGTTGCTGTTATGACACTGTTGTTTTTAAATGGGTTGCTGGGGTGTTACTGTACTCCCAGATGTTTTATACTTACTGTTGCTAAGCGCTGTGGTGACTGACAGCTTGCTTTACATCTTAAACTTGCTTCCGTGTCTCTTACAGTTGACTGCTATAATATACTTCATCAACTGGCACACAAGCCTCAGCAGTACACCCTTATAAGAAGTTGTAACAAAGTAGCTTTCCTCTGTCTCATGCACTAAACACACTCGAGTCCAAAACTGCCTAGAGACAAACTTTATCACACTACGGGTGTCACGCAAATGTATTTTGCAGACAAATTATACAGGCTGTATGAACTTGTTTGGTTCTGGTATTATTGAGCATTTAATTAAAGAGCTATTTACCCAAGAATTAAACACCATTGTATGTTGGACCACAAACTATGACTCTCCATGTTTTACAAAAATAAAAACAAGGAAATAATGTAAAATGTAATGCAATTTAAAATCAATAGGAAATTGTATCTTAAAAGTATTTACATGCTTTGCAATTCAAATAAACTTTTTGTATTTTCTTAGCAAAACATTATTACTATTAACAAAAGGAACAGAATATGGTAAAGAGATTTGGGGTATGTTTCATAACACATGCTGCAGCAATACTGTATTTCAGTACACAGATCAGCACACAGATCAGATTTAGCATAAGATACAGATTTGATGATATGTAAACCACATGAAATAAGGCATCAGAGTCAGAGAACATAATGGCAGAAATGCAAACAACTTTATTCAAAACAAACATAAATTCAAAGGACAAAGACATATAAAATACAAGCATGAAATCTGACAACTGTAAGAATCTTCTGTGTGTGTATATTCACGTAGAGGGACAGACTGGAACTTGAAAACAACCCTGGAGTTTTGGGGGGATGGACGGCACATGTGCACTTTGTACCTATTGTACACTTTATAGTTCGTACGCCTGATGGCCGTCCATAGCCCTACTGGCATTTCACAGAATGTCCACCTTACCAGTCCACTTCTGTTCATGCAAACAGTGCAAGAATTCAACAAAAGGTCACTGCAACCTAATTTTCAATAATATGTCAATGTCTTTGACAGAAATAAAGACAATAATATTAAACTGAAGTATTTGGAGATAAAAGTGCAGGAATGTCACTCCAACACTGTAAGAATGACCAATTTAGCAACATTTTAGCTGGTGCTACTTACATTGTAACCAATTCCACCACCAATCACTGCAGAGGTGCCCGTATCGATGGATGGCACAGCCAGCATTTGCCTATACGGCCTATGCCCAGGGGCATATAGACAACTATAATGAGGCATTAATCAAAGAGCGAGGCAGACTGAGACTGTTTAAAAAGGGTAATAAATGCCAAAATGGAAAATAGTTGCCTAGCTTGAAGCCCATCGTATAGGTCAATTATTACACATGCATCCTTTTTTCTATACTGTTTATCCAGTGCAGGGTCACAGGAGGGCCTGGAGCCAATCCCAGGAAGCTAAGGGCACGGGGCATACCCTGTATAGGGTACCAACCCACTGCAGGGCAAACTGTCTCACACACACACACACACACACACACACACACACACACACACACACACACACACACACACACAATTTGGAAACACTAATCAGCATACAACACATGTCTTTAGACTGTGGGAGGAAACCAGAGTACCTGTATAAAACTCATAAAGCACGGGGAATCCACACACACAGACAAGAGGTGGGATCTCAGCCCCAACTCTATAGGTGGGAAACAACATTACTCGCCACTTAGCCACCACGTCCCCTCCAAAGTCAAACTCTTGCTCTGGATAAACATATTTATTTTATCATTTAAAAAGGATAAGCGCCAGAAAACAACAGGACACTACTGGGCCACAACAGGATACTACTGTAAACCTGCTGCTTGGCTAAAACTGTAATGACAGAACACTACAATATAGCTGATGTTGGGCCAAAACA
>JABJVR010047266.1:0-14942 GCA_025773905.1 Chitala chitala | reverse complement strand
GTAACAACAGGACACCACTGTAAACCTACTGCTGGGCCAAAACAGTAATGACCAGACACCACTGTAAACCTGCTGCTTGGCTAAAACTGTAATGACAGAACACTACAATATAGCTGATGTTGGGCCAAAACAGTAACAACAGGACACCACTGTAAACCTACTGCTGGGCCAAAACAGTAATGACCAGACACCACTGTAAACCTGCTGCTGGGCCAAAACAGTAATGACCGGACACCACTGTAAACCTGCTGCTGGGCCAAAACAGCAACAACAGGAAACTACAGTACAGCTGGGTCAAAACTGTAACAACATGACACACATGTACAGCTGCCACTGGGTCACTAACAAAGGAGCTTTCTACATAACATTTATGTTAAAATGGCAAAAGAATTACAAAAAATGTTCTACAATTACAAAAGTGATTTTTGAAGTGATAAAAGCACTTTTTTATAAATTACAGAACAAAAAAGTATTTATAAGGAGAATGCAGAGAAAAGATCTTAATTTGGATTTTTAATCTAGATTTAAAAATGCTCGTTGGGGTTATTAACTAAATGCACACACATTGTGCTTTACTCTCAACGTACCACAGTGAAACTACTGCTTTTATTTAGTTTTCATATGGCAATAAAGGGATGGCGGTGGCAGCAGCAGCAATTTCAAGTTGGGGGGGGGGCAAATAATAACCTAGAACATTGGGTTGAGGCAATGGGGGGGTGGCATCTGTAAACCTATGCCTAAAACTGGCTTTAAATCTAGCACTGCTAATATAGCACAAATGACATCATTTATTTTATTCCCTGTAAATGAGAATTTTTATTGTCATTAATAGTTTTGATGGGGGAAGTGCCTACCCATCAAAATTACTGGGGGCGACAAAAAATTATTCAAAATTATTGGGCAGCTGCCCTCCTGCACTGCCACCACTGTAATTAATATGCTATTGCAATTATAAAAGTCTATTATAAAACTTCTTCGTGTCCAGTGTTTTGCTAGCTATCTACAGACATACTGTTTTGCCCTTCATGAGTCAAGACTACCTGAACTGAATGAAATAAAAGTGAGTTTAGGTAAAACGTGCATAACCGTACAGAAGAGAAGTTAGGATAAGTGTGAGAGGCTGAGTTCATGATGACAGCAGAGTGTTTTCTGCTCGCTAGACGCCTCCTTGCGTGCGTGGCCCCAGTGCAGACAACTCGAATACCAGGAGATTAAAGAAGCTAACATTCCTCACATGTTCTGCTTTGTGGTCGAGGCCTCGGGTGTCACTCCCGTTAGACCTTTTAAATAACATTGCAATATACTTACACGCTACCTCATTTTATTTTTGTTAATAACTGTATTTTCGTAGTTTCTCATTTTCCTTAGTGAAGTTCAGCTTTGCCTGAGAGGACACACTGAGGTATTCCCCATTACGAGACTTCAAATAATGTATATTAGCTTGTCTTATTTACTCCACTGAAACTACGCTGGATGGTTTTCAAACCAAATTCACTAAACTAAATGAGGATACAGCCCAGAGAACAGAGATGTGCTAAAATAACGAAAAATGGAACATTATGTCATTGGTGTTCTATAGGTAGATTAGAGAAACCAGAGCAAGAACAAACTGAAACAGCTCTCATTGCTCCAAGGTTTGAGGTTTACACCAACATGACAGGCCACCCTGCACTTAAATGTAAACACACAACCAAACACATGATAAATCCCCACAAGTCACGAAAATCTTGCTGGAGTTCAGCACCTCCCTGCACTTCGTGCCCTCTTCCACATCTCTCTAGTGTCTCCCTGGCTTAAAATAACCCACGTAAAGCAAATAAAGTCACAGGGCGGCTGCACGCAAGGACTGTTGTGCTCTCAGATGGTGCATTCCTTGATGCCCTGCATTCCTTCTTAATGCTGAAAAATAATAATTAAGACTTCCCAATGTTCATGTCTTCTGTGACATCATTTCCCCTTTTTGTAACAACGTGTGTTGTGTTCACTGTACACGCTTGGAATAAACATACCATCACTACTGCTTATGAAACATTCCATAAAAGTAAATTTATTGCAATTGTCACTGACCCATAGTTTCTGAACATAAAGGATGCTCTGATTCATAGACTGGACCAGGGCAAAATAAATGCCTTTCTTATGTTTTTTTCCTTTTTTTACCTCCAACTATTTACTTTTTGTGCACAAGTTTGAGTGCTGTCGCACGGTTCAACACATGAAAAAACACTGTTTAAATTAATTATGGAAATTCATGCAAAATATACAAATAGAATACATAAAATACATCAATTCCATGTCAGCATGTAACTGCACGCCATTTTTAAATTTTTATATACAACAGAAAGCACAGCTATATGTGCATTAAATTCCACTTGTTCCCAGCATGCAATTTGACAAATCTTTATTCAATAAATAATCTCTAACAAAGAAAATAGTATTACTACTTGTGGATAAACTGATAGAGATATGAGTCTTAAATAAAGACGCTGCTAAGGGCTGACCTACCTGGTGATCTAAAAAAAGCTGCTTAAACAAAGTGTTTTACATAGCAAAAGACTCCCTGCCCTTAGGCAGGAGACACACCCTCTAAGGCTCTATTTAAAGATGGAGAGAACCTTCGAAGGAAGACGCAAGGTAAAGGTGAAGGAGAGAAAAGAGGGGAGATAGAAAAGTGCAACAAATCGCAGCGATGCACGCAAGCAAACTGAAACTTCTAGAAGGAGAAACAGACTGAGGCACAGAGCAGGTGAGAGAGAAGGGCAGATATTAGAAAAACAAAAGGAAAGACAAAGCAGAGTACTTGCAACATGACTGTGTGCCCTTGGAGGGTTCCTGTTCAACTCCAGAATGCTGCCCCCATGCCTGGCACCTCATGGCACTCACAATCTTGCCTCCGGAGACGACGGAGATTCAGGGTGCTGTACCCTCCTGTGGTCAGGAGGACACTTCCTAAAGAGGAGATAAGTATGACCAAACGATGGCTGCTCATCTTTATGGCTGTACTTTTTCTGCAAATCTACACTGAGGAGGGACAGGAGTTTCCTCAGGACCAGCAGACCTTCTCACAGGTGGAACAGGATGGGCAACAGATCCACCAAGAGGAGGGACTAAAGTTACCTCATGGGCAACAAAACTACCCAATGGAGGACTCAAAACTATCTCAGGAGAGCTCTGAAGGACAAAAGACATCTAATGCATCTCATTTCCACAGCGAGAGCAGAGTAAAGGGCACCTATGTGAGTACAAGGGACAAAGACTTAATGCACATCCAGGGCTTAAACAGCAACCACTTCAAAGAAGCTGGACCTTAGAAGCAGAAGGGAGGACTTCAGACAAAAATCACAACCAACTCCTTGCTTTGCAAAAAGAAGAGGCCTAAAACTATTCAACAACAGCAACAAGCAGAGAAGAAACCTGAGCCCCAGTGATGTGATTGGCTAATGCGAGGAAATGACAAGGTGGAGCCAAACAGAATGAGTCAGTGATAGACTAGTCACAGAGAGAGAGTGAGCAAATGTCTGATTCTCCACTGTGTATGTGTCTGACTATGTGTGTCTCAAACAACCCAGCGTGTGCCTCTTCCTGCCTGCGTGTGTGCATGCATGTATGTTGTCCTGTGCCTCACCCCTGCATTCACTTTTGGGAAATACATTTCTGCTGAAAGGCCAAAGCAGAACTGTGTGTGAAAGTGTAAGCAGTACCTATCTTTATATAAGTAACTGTTTTCTGTGTCTCAACAGCCATGATGTTTGAAGATTGACTGTAAACCTGTACATTGGTGCTGTTATACGTGAAACTGGATTACATCAAATAGAAAAATATATTATCTTGAAACATAATAATAATTTTATCTGGCTGTGTAATTAAACCTTTACAAATGTACATTCAGTTAATATTGTGTAATTTGCATAATTTTCATTGTGTTAATAAAAATTGTTTATTTATTTACAAAAAACAAAATTTAAAAACATGGACTTTGTAATAAATTGTATTATTTATAACATTTTTGACAAATTTTTATAACACAATTGCACTATTTCACATACACTGTGGTCATGATTAAAAACAAAATTAGTTTCTAGAAAATATTACTACTGTATTTGCTTTCACCCTAAAATAAACCTATTTTAGTCACAATCCACTGAAACTCGTGGTTTTAACACTCACTCATTTAGATGCAATTAAGGTATTTTAACTTAGTAAATTGTTTTCCTCTCAGGTAAAAGTCTTACCCATAACAACCAGGAAAGATAGTACATGACCACAGAAGAACAGTGCTTAGGTAATTTCACCAGTACATTCTTAAGTGTTTTTAAGAATGATCTGAAATTCCTTGTTAATTTAAGAAGCTAGCAGCAGGCCCACTTTGTTTGCTCTCATCCCCAGTTCCAGGTGTGGGGGTAAACTGTGACAGGAATGTTTCAGGCTGGTATCACATCAGGACTCCAGGGCAATCCACTCTCTCTGTGTGAGTCATGCAGAAAGTGAGGTTCACCCCATGCTCTCATCAAAACGACACAGTGGAGATGTAAGAGCGATGTTATCCCTAGACAGTCACCCTGTGGGTGACATAAGGCTATCCCTTTTCTAAAGCCCTCCAGGGCTTTACTCAAACTGTACTTGGCCTTCAGATTACCTATGGCACGTGTTGCAAAATTAGCAGCTCCGCTACAGTACAACCCTCTAGCTGTCAGGACAATAGTTTGATTAATTCCCCTGGTGAGGAAACTGCGACCTTTAGCTCAGCATGCTAAACATCCAGTCTAGTATGTCTGTGTGGGCAGGTGTTGTGCAGGTTTGAAAACCAGAAGGTGCACCAGAAGTTGCACCTGTCACATCACCTCCCCGTAGGTGCCCCTGGTTCCAAATGACTGACACAGTCTGGGAGAAAAAATTATACAAATCACAAGTTACCCTGTCTTTTTTATGTAAACCCTTGAAATGGACAAATATAAAACCTTTAGGCTAAGGAAGGAACTGCACAGAGATCTGCAATGTAAATCCAAAAGTCAGAACACAAAAAAATAATTAATTTATCAGATTATTCTACAGTAATTAAACTGGGTACATTCAAAAACTCATGGTTTTCCAACGTAGAATTTTCACCTCCTTTTTCCTGTCCTGTGACCTTCTGGCTTTTCTTCCATGTGACTTTTAAAACTGGTGTAACATGATCCAATTGATCTATTTATAATACTTCTACTAGCACTGTTCTCATTATCAGATATAAGATTGCAGCACAGATTTGCATACAGAAGGCTTTCCTGTCTAATTCCTGCTAAAGTCAGTAGACCCATGAAAATTCCACAGTGTCATCGGCTAAATAAGGATCTAAACATCCACACATCATGGTAACATGCACATATCATGTTCGCTCATGTCTGAAGCAGAACACAACAGGTACAGAGTGCACCAAACATATCTGTACAATAGATGCAATGTGTATTACAGTTTACGTTTGTTTGTGATACAGTATTCCACATTTCGCTATTCCTCAGTAAATATAACTTCTAAATAAAAATCAATTTATATGCATTTGATAGATCAGTCCATTTCTGACATGCATGTTAAACACTGCCACCTGTTGGCAACGCTGCATGCTGCTGAGCTGCCTTAAATGTGCATTTTATAAACGCTAAAACACAATTTCACTATCAAGGGTTATTACCGGATGTTTTTTGGTTCGATTTTATTTGACCAGAGGGTTGTGTCTCTGGTTTGGTATGGTTAAGTGTTTTAGTGCCGTTCCTAAAACATACATGTTTATTTTTCTAAAAATATACTGCAAATGATCACACCATTGACGTCAACATAAAGGTACTCATTATTTACATCATGACAACACGGATAATAGACTCCCAAAGCATTTAGCTGTTACTTTTCATTATTTAAAACACTTTGATTTTGTAGTAAAGCTTCCATACCGTTTGGTACGTTTATTACTTTTCCTAGAGACCAAACACAAAGTTTGGATGTATTGAACCAATTAAAATGGCGTCATAAAGAACAAAAAAGAACAAAAAGTAAATTAACTCCAGTGAGATACAACACAATGCAAAGACGTTTGCGCAGCAATGACGTGAACTCTAAGCGCTGATCACCTTTTAAATTGTTCTGTGTCGCCCAACATACATTCCTTTGCCAGCTATAGAAACGGGAGTGTCAGATAAAGAAAGTCTTTTACGGCCTGACATTTACGCGAGTGACTAACTAGTGATTACCTTCACTATTGTACACGAGGAGTGTGCACGTGCAGATTTCAGAGGAGCGCAGAAATCCTTATCTCACAAAGATATTTATACATTTAGCACAGTGTAATACGATCTGCCTCCATGCATTTCCCAGTAACATAAATAAAAGATCATAAAAATGTAACCAGTTTCCTTGTTGCCGAAAACTAAAAAAAGAAAAACCTATGCAATAGATTGGACAACACATGCAGATAAGTGGTCATACAACAATTTACACAAGTGTTCATAGTGAGTTTCTGGGATTTCGAGTTTTCGGTGCTTAAAATCAGTTACACTGCTTACTTTGGAAAAAAAAAACTTTTATTTGTATTGTTTTACCTATTTGTATGTTATATAAAAACGCATAAAAAGTTGTGCATACCTCGTTATTTTTATGACAGTTGCAATTAACACAACTTGCCTCACCTAGACACTTTTGTAACGTTAAAACTGTGTTCGTGAATTTGCCATTCTTAACTGTTCATCATTCATTTGGTTTGATTTGTTCCTTTGAGCTCTAAACAATTTGTTGTAGGAAATGCGATAACTTTGCTCTAATTTCATAATAAAATAATTTCATGCGCCTTTACGTTATCGTGCAAACGCTTTATTTTATGCTGATATAAGAAAATAAACGCAAACACATTTTCTAATTGTACTTTTTATTTTTGTGCAATGGATTGTGTCATGCGGAGGGCAGAGCCTCCGAAGCACAGTGGGCGTGTTTTGCACAGCTGTATAAAGCAGCGAGCTGAGCGCTGAACAAATTAGACACGCAACGATCTCTACGAAATACAAGCGGTCTACTAACAAAAGTAATATGGCTGTGTACATGAGATCAGACAGTCTAATCCTGTCTATTTCTGCTAACAACAACCACATCTACCAAGATCCTTTCGCCTTCAGGCCAATGCCTCGAAGAAGCGAACCGGAGATATTCACCTTCGAGCAGGCTCCTATTGAGACAGTGCACCGCAGTGCGTCCCATCGGCAAAGGAGAAAGAATACCCGGGTTATGTACCCCTCCAAGGTCCGAAAGTACCTACCACCAGCTGAGAAGAGTCTCGTCAAGCGCTGGCTGATTATCCTATGCCTGGTCGTGTGCCTCCAGATCTACACGGAGGAAGCCTACACCGAGACGTCGAGCGGCACCGACAGCTCTGCTGTGGACACCTCAAGCCAGGATCTGTCTTTCGCACAGTACCAGATCCTGCCTTTCAGGTCCGCTGAGCAACAGGCACATGAGATCAAAGGCGGCCCAGCCGAATCACTGCAAGCGAAACACGTCCAGCACCAGGATGGGGAGAGCTGGACTCGCCACGTCTTGAACACTACATGTCCCAGCTCAGAATCCGACTTCTACGCGCAGAGCAGACGGAACAGCTATGTGGTGGCCCTTCTCTACCCCGTGTATCACAGACTTGGGAGTGAGAACTGAAAGGACACCAGACCATGGGTACGAGAAAAGCGGTGCGACATCTCACCCGAGCAAGACCAAGCTCTCACCTGTGTACAGACGCACCATGCTGCAAACGCGGAGCTGCGCTGGCCGAGTACGGGCTGCCAGTACCGAGGTGACACACAGTCCCAAATCGCCAGCGCGTCCTGAAGCACTTGGAAATCTTCGTGAAAACTTGAAAATCTGACTTGAACTGTTTAATAAGAAGGAAAAAACTTGAAAGTGACTTTTTTTTTAAGTTATTAAACTGTATTAGTGTAACGGAAGAGCTACCACATGGGTAGTTTCCCGCACGACCCTATGGAGTAAAAATTATGCTGTTTAGTTACGCTGACATAATCCGAGGGTGGGGGATAGAAGAGGTGGAAAAGCACCGATGACACTACTTGAACTTACTCGTTTTAAGATGTGTTTATGTGGAAGCATTGTTTTTTTTATTGTATTTATATGTTCTATTTATTTTATTGTATTTATTTATTAGAAGTACCGTTGAATAAAATGAATGAAAAAAATGTTGGTTTTGTGTTCGTTTTATAAACTAATTCACATTTACCGGAGTAAAAACAAACGAACTAGTTTTAAAAGGGGGCAGTGTAGTAGTGGCATCAGTGTAAATGGAAACGTTTCATGTAAGACACTCACTTCGGGCCTTAGAAGTTTCCACATCTCCAGTAGAACGCAAACGTGCCACATGTTAGGTGTGTGTTCTTCATTTATGCAGTACTTTGCGTTTACTGTTATTTATCAGGTATAGACAGTCTTGTCCCATGAGGGCAGCTGGGATCAAGTTCAAACAAGGTCTAGATGTTCAATATTGGAACAAGGTATCTATCCTGAAGAACTCCAGAAGAACATTTAGCTGCATAAACAAGTACACAATTATATTGCTATAAAGCAAAAATAAATCTAAATTGTATATATATATATATATATATATATAACATTACATAGGAATAGTTTGAGTATTTTAATATTTTTGAAAACTTTAAGCATGAAGTGGTGTCGGTGTGAAATTCTTTTCCTTTAACTGGTTTCTCTAAATCACTGTAGCCCATTGTCATACACACTGAAGAGAACATCCTTCCACAAACAAAATAGAACCTCATAGCTTGATGAAAAAACACTGGACTCGCACTATTCTTTAAATAAATCAGCAAATGAGAAATTTAAAAATTAATACAGCAGAAAAGAAGCCACAGAAAATGTATAAATGTGTAGGCAGTTACTATATCATATAGAGATTTAGTTTTTATAATTACAAAATGCTTAAACCTTCAGTTAAACTTTGAAGTGCTCTTGTGGCTTCAGAGACACTGACCAGCTGCACTGTGTGATCCAGAATGGCTTTTATGACCACCTCAGTTCAGTTACTGTGGAATATTTCTCAAACAATTCTTTCCTTTTATCACAGAAAGTACCATCGTGCGATACACAGCCAAAACAATCAACAATAAATGCAGCTAATGCTACAAGATGAATTTTTGGAAAATAGGCCAGGCTGTTTAGATGTTGTTTTGACACATAAACCCATATGAAAAATAATTATAAATATATTCCTGATGAAACCAGGGCTGCCTATTACACTGGTTGCCTTTTTGGACGATTGTTCTTAAAAAGAAAAAAAAAACATTATACTGACACAAATGTTAAATTTACACTCACTAATTCAACAAAAGAAATACTGTGATGTGGATTAAACGTCTCAGATGGATGGATGTGGTTATTAACACTGCATTGTGGAAAGACAGTCAGTCTTCTTGCTGTCCTTCAAACTATTATAGGCAGTGCTCCCTTTTATGAGGAATAAAGAGGTCTCCCCCATGATTTGTTCAATGGGGTGTTTTTGTTATTAAATCACCAGTAACAGTCAGTCAGTCATCTTCTATACCGCTTATTCCTGGTGAGGGTCACAGGGACTCCTGGAGCCCATCCCAGAACACATAGGCCGCAGGGCAGGGGACACCCAGGGCAGGGCATCAACCCACCACAGGGTGCGCGCACACACACACACACACACACACACACACACTACAGGCAATTTGGACACATCAGTCAACCTAACCTACATGTCTTTGGACTGTGAGAGGAAACCGGAGAACCCAGACAAATTCCACCAAGCACAGGAAGAACATACAAACTCCACACACACAGACCCAAGGCAGGAAGCGAACCCCAGGCCTGGAGGTGCAAGGCAACAGTGCTAACCACCACACCAATTAGCAGGATCAGCACGTGGTCGGTCACGTGCAACCGCACTCTGGAAGGACATAAAACGGTCACTGCTGACGCTGCAGTCTACACTGCGCCCTTATCAGGAACCTTAGGAACGACACAACTGCTGTTAGTTTAACCTTAAATATACATTTAAGTCTAACCTTAAATATATATTTCCACAACTGCATTATTTGAAGTGCAATTTTCTTAGAGGCATATCTCAGTTGTTTAGCTTTATATTTTATTTAGTTGTTTCTCACAGATTTTCTAGCAAACCTCCAGTGACACTATAAAGAGATATAACAGGTTTGTTAACAATTCCAGACCCTGTCCATGTAATGTGGTTAAGGTATTTAAATGAAGGCATTATGACTAGGAGAAGAAATTATAGATGTCATTACTGTCAGTCACAATCTTTTTGGTGCTCTGAGAACCTTTACCCAACCCATTATTGCATATTAGAATATGTGACTAACACTAGGAAAGGATTTAGGAACTATACCTTTACTATGAAGGATATTACAAAAGAAAATTACACACCCATGCATAGTTATTGTGAATGGAAAAATACCTGTCCACTGGCTGCTAAATGACCCTGCCATTTGCTCAAATGTACAGGGCACATGAACTCAAGCATGTAACACCATTGTACAACATCCTGTCATACTGCTAATTGCTATGTTTTAACCAAAGGAAGTTGAGAAAGAAATGAAAAGTTCAAAGGAGGAAAACCAGGTTTAGGGCCCAGTATGTTTGTCACATACAAGGAATTTTTCTTTGTGCTTAGCTCATCCCCCTGGGGCAGCAATGGGCAGCCACACCTGGGGAACTAGCTTTTTTTCTCTCTCCCCCACCCAGGACACACCTAGCACCTGGGAGGGGGTTAGAACCAGAGGACTTCTTCATCCCTGGGTGATATTCTACCCATTGAACCACCAGGCCACCAACCTAAAAGAAAAGAGTTCTGTGTTGTTTTTGCCACATTGTTTGCTATTCTATTTCAGATTAATTATAACATATGTATTTTTTTAACTGCAATTTTAAGAAAAGCTGAATAACATGTAAGAGAGGATGGTGTGTGTATGTGTGTGTGTGTGTCCCTCTGAATGGACATAATTCTGCTCCACAAAGAAGTAATTTTCCATTTGAACTCCAGGAAGTATTTTGCTGCACTGGGTTGCCTCAGCAGGAATTCCCAGATTGCACAATGCAATGGGGCAGCCATTGCTGTAAACTGATGTAAGAGTCAGCAGGCAGCAGGCCCATCGGAAGCTGTGGTTTCTCATTCGCAGCGTCAGCGGGAAACGGAAACTGCTCTGTATCACTTCCTTTTGAGGCATGGAGCTGGCAGGTCCCTGCTTTCCACTGGATGAGTGTGAGGAACTTCAGCTGTGTTTTTACTGAGCCCCGCCCACATGGCAACCCCTCCCCCCTAAATCCTTCCTCGCCATATCACATGCCTGCAGAATGACTCACACCGCACCAGTTTGTGCTAGATTCTCACTGTGTGAATGAAGTAAATTTGCTTGACTTTGTGTTGGGCATGTGTGTGTGTGTGGGGGGGGCTCCACGAAGTCTAAAACTCTGTACAACTCAACAGTTTAGCATTATCATTGTTGTCACTACATTTTTGCAGTGTGGTTTATGTATATAATTATTTTATTCTTTACTTTATCTATTCTTCTTAATTTTATCTTTAATTTTGTTCTTTAATTTTATTTTTATGTAATTTAAGCTACCTCAATTTCTTGCACCTTGTTTTTTTGCACCTTAATTCCACTTCCCTGTGAGCTGCGTAACAAGAGAATTTCCCCACTGTGGGATCAATAAAGTTCGATCTAATCTAATTTAATCTAAATCAAAGGGAAAGAAAACGAGTGAGTGGAGCGTATATCAGGGTTTTTCTAGGAAAACACAAACAGAAACCATTGAAGACTGAACCAGAGATCTGCTTGAGGCAAAGCTGAGCCTGTTGTAACTTGAAAACAAAACTATTTAAAGAGAGGAGACTGTAGTTAACACTGTTGAAATATGCAAAGTTACCCTAATACCAGCCCTTCTTTTCATATATTACAAATTGCATGTCATGATAGACTAGTCAACTTTTTGCTATGTATTTGTTCTTCAGTACAGCAGAATTGTAGCAGGCGTTGCAACAACACATATCTGAAAAATAATGCATAAAGTTAGTGGATGAAGAACACTGATTGTCATCTTTTGTCCTTTAAATACAGCATATAAAATACTGAACAGTTTTATTATCATGACTAACAAAAATACAAGGAGCCTGAACTTCTAAATATAACTTCTGTATATAATAAATATTCACAATAATATTTCTATTTATTAAAGATAAAATTAACTTTTTATGATTTATAAACACTTTTGGAAACTGTAATGTTACTAACATGTTTGAAAACTCCCCAAGACCAGAAATTTAATACCAGCAATTACTTGATCAAGTGTTGACCGCTGTGTAACCAGCAGCGTTCTACGTACAAATGACATTTCACTACTTCCCAGTATGTGATAACTATCGAAAAACTGTGGGTGACAACTTCAAAGCCGTAGACGTCAGCCGTGAAGCTATCTCCTTATCAGCCTGTCTGCACACCGACATTCATTCAAGTTACAGCAAGCGATCTCACTTCACATGTATTGGCTCAAAGTTTTCTTTTGTGTCTTCTTAGAAAAGGCAGCCTTAATCTGGTATACGTGACCTGCTTACCATGGTTTTTCTCAAGGAAAACAAAGCCGGTCTAATAAATCTGCACTGTATTCCCAACATTTTACAACAGTTAAAATCTTTTAAAAGTTAACAGCCTTTCTCAAATCATCATTCGCTCTATCTCTTTTAGGATTTCAGTAGCAACCATGTGGGTTCTGGTGAGATTTGTAAATGAAACTAAAATTATTGCTGTCCCTTTTAGAGATAGACAGGAAATTAATAATAATATGGTTCTACTATACACAGCTTTGCTGAGGGACTAGCAAAGTTTCTTGATGTTAGGATGTCACTTTCTTGAGCCACAAGAGGTTTTAGTGCTGTGGCTTACAGTGGGATAGAGACTGGGTGAAATACCACATGGCAAGATTTCTATACAAGGCATAACTAAAATTACTATAGGTGATGATGTTGATGCCTCAGCATTCAAAACTGACATTGTCTATACGGAAACGTGATTACAGTGAAAAGTAACAAACTGTTTTGAAATGCCTTAATGCAGCTTGGTCAGTATCGGTTAGCTCATTCACCAAGTGTTTTGGTGTGGTCCACACGCACTGTGCTTGCATCAGTTAGGTTCATCCTCACTCTGTGTTCCAAACTACCATTTAAAGCTGCTTCACATGTTGTCATCAAGAGCTGCTTGGCATCTATCTTTAGTTTTGCGCTTACATTCCAGCTATGCTTATGTCACAATGACACCCAGAATGACAGAGAATTCAACAATGTTCACACCATTGATTGTGCACCTAGGAAGGGCAGGTATTTGCCTAAAGGTGTGACAGCTGCCAACATTCTCCACATTGTGTTTCTATTTAAAGCTGGAATATTTTCTAAACTGTTGTATAAACTGAGTTATGATAAATTGTTTCAGAAAAGCGTGACAAAAATTGGATGGCTTTGAATTTATCTACGTGTAACTGCAGCTCTTACACATGAACATTCATGGATACAAAGACTGCTAAAAGAACACATAACACAGAGTTTTTAGTGTGCATGTCACTGAAAATGTCCATTCTACTTGTGCCAGAGATCACCATTTATACCAGTTGATACCATACAATGGTCATGGCCCAGAAAATGGGTGAAATGCTTTACAGTGGCGCAATATACTCCTGTTCACATGAAAAGAAGTGTGAATAAGCATAGCTACATGTAATATGTATCTGAGGGCTGGGGATTAGGGGAGGAAATGCAGCGTGTTTTAGTCTGCTGACAATATAGTTGTGTTGGCTATTAAGAACTATGACTGTTAATAAAGTGAAGACCAAATTCATTTCATTAGATGGTGCCCTGCAGTCTGTGTGGTTCCTAATGGCCCAGTACAGATATTTTTCTTATGACATCACAGCATACGGGTCACTGCCCACTTGACGCCATCTTGTAGGGAAAGAGTAAACAAACAGTACATGCTTTTCGTAAAATCCGATTGATACACAGCAGAAAAATCATGATTCACAGACATTGGTAAGCTTATGTTGAAGGGTGGGAAGTATGCTAGAGATTACCAGTATGTCTTATTTAATTAGGAAGCCTTTGTATTGTGCACCACTTGAAAAAGCTGCTCTTAATCCCTCATTGTAGTTGCTTTAAAATGAGTAAAAGTATATTTTAATAAGCCTACGGTACTTGCCACTAATGAAGTGATCAGAGTTTGTAAAGAGAAGAGGTGCTCCCTGGTGCCCTGGCTACACTTCCTCAATGTGCTTTGTCAGTCGAGGCCTCCTAACAGTTCCCATGTATGAATTGGCTGTATCACCCTTTCCTCTCCTCCCTACCTATGTGTAGTGAGCATTCTGGTACAATATGGCTGCTGTGGCATCATCCAGGTGGGTGCTACACACTTGTGATGGTGAAGGAGTGTCCCTAATTCCATTTTAAAGCATTTTGAGTGTCTTGAAAATTGCTATTTAAGTGTAATAAATTATAATTCTTTAACACCCTCAAGCCGATGTCACTCTACGTGACAGTCTAGACTAGTTATCCCTACAAATGGCCCTGGATGACCACATTCTTTCGACCATACAGAATATTGTGCTTGTTGTACACTGACGGTTCCAGAATAACAATGTGGTAGTACTGCTTTTGGCCACTTTAATGGATCTTCAGGGGCACCATAATGAGATGGAAATCTAAGATGATTCCAAGGATTTGTGATGAAAACAGGCCTTCAAAAATTAGGGTATATTTAGAACATAAGAGCATAACACCCATCCATCCATCATCTTAACCACTTATTCCTGGTGAGGGTCACAGGGAAACCTGGAGCCCATCCCAGAGCACAGGGCAGGGGACACCCAGGGCAGGGCGCCAACCC
>JABJVR010047265.1:0-23991 GCA_025773905.1 Chitala chitala | reverse complement strand
TCAGTGAATTTTGGCAGGGAGAGTGCTAGATTCTGTTTTGTGTTCAGTGAATTTTGGCAGGGAGAGTGCTAGATTCTGTTTTGTGTTCAGTGAATTTTGGCAGGGAGAGTGCTAGATTCTTAAATGGTACTTAAGAAAGAAGAACAAGCTGATTTGCGAGGAGTTGTAGAGACCAGTCAGTCTCCCCAGCAGCATTGTCCAGAGAAGGTGGGGGGGGTAATATAAGTGGAACAGAGGTGTACAAGTACAGCAGTTTACAAACATTTGGTAAAACAGCAACCAGCTCTTAATGTGTCTATTTAGGACAGTTTGTGTCATCTGTTTTCCAAAAAAAATTGGAAGAACATCTTAATTGTTGTTTCAAATCGCTGTTCACATAATATTGTACATCAAATAATATTTTTCATATTATCATTAATGTTGGGGTAAAAATGATTAATTAAGGATTGAAATGGCAACAAGTTTACTATATACAGTACTACATAGCAAAATACACTTTTGGGGTGTAATAGTGCCAGTTACAAGTGGTGTAATTTTTATGCACAGAAATGAATCATTTTAACAAAAACATTACAAATTCTGTAATTTCCAATATAAATATTATAAGATCATGCTTGTATGTATTTATAAAATGCTTAAAGTAACTCTACAGGAAACATGCATTTAACCAAGTTTCACTAAGATTTGTTTTCTAGAAACAGATGTAAGAAGGACACCTAGTGTTTATAATGAGAACTGTATGCAACGTCACATGCAGAAGTAGTTTGTTTGTTTTCACAGAGTAGTTATCAGATTCAGGGGACCTGACACAGTCCACAAAAGACAGAGTATTCCCAGAACAGTGAGCCAGCCCAAAACATGGCACTCACTAGGGGCAATTTAGAGTGGCCGCTTTGCATAAACCCCGTGTGTCTCTGAACTGGGGGAGGAAAACAGGGTGTCCACAAAAAGCTTTAGAAATACAGGGAGAAAATACATATTTCACAATAACATACTCTACAGAGGCTGTCTGAAACCCATGAACCTCATAGAAAGCTGTGGCACTAATACTTTCAACTTAATCAGCATGCCAACCTTAGGGAAAATTTATTTAAATGAATTTAATATTCTCATCCTCAATACTACACTCATTATCCAATTTCAGGCAGTCTTTATACACACACACATACACGCTCACACACACGCTCACACACACACACACACACACACACACACACACACACACACACACACACACACACACACACACACACACACACACCAATTTACAGGGCTGTTAGTACCAACAGCTGCAATAAGTTCAGTTACTTATTTAAATTTTTTTAAGGGAAAACGCTACAGAGTTTTCTGTTCTGGCATTGTGAAAGTGCTAGAGTGAGCCTGGCTGTCTAACACTCATATGTTATGCAAATCATTTGTTTTGTAAATACCAGCTGAATGTCATCAGTTTATTGGTGCACTTGTGGTAAGAAGTGACATTTTTAAATGGGCCCCTGAAGCCAGCGGTGAGCAAAGGCGGTCTCTGCAGGACCCCACTAACGCAGGCAGTCGGATGCACTCGGAAGAGCAGCCTGTCCGCTAATGATGGCTCAGCGGCCAGGAACTGCCATGTGACGGCTCCGGGGCCGAGCGTTTGAACCCAGCCTCGGTACGGCCTAATCAGGCGCTGCATATTCACTGCACGCTCATGTGAGATTTCTCCAGACATGCTGCTTTACAGATATTCTCAGCGTGAACACGCTTCTTGCTACAGACTATCTCCCTGTTCACGGAATATGGTGCCTTAAGCTTTCCGGATTGAGCCCAGAGCTCCATGGTTCTCTGATCTTTCCTTGACAGAAGATTGCTGGAAATTGACGGATGGATGTATGAATGGAAGGGGCACTCTAAGCAGGGTACAAATGGCCACAAGACAACGGGTGGCAGAAAACCCTCCTGCTGAGCATCAACTATATTTCTGTAGCATACAGAAGTAATGTTATCAGGGCCATAAATTTACTTAGGTATCCTCACATTACACATTCAAGAAGTACGTTGTACATTGAAATAATACAATAATAAATGTGAAGATGTCTTGTGACTATACTGCACACCAGAAATTTATGTTTTTTCCTTTTTTTTTTAAACAGACCAATATTGCAGTTCAAAATTGCAATATATAGAGAACTGTATTCAAGCAATTACATGTCATGTACATAATCTGTCATCTACAGAAGTGTTCAGGCTATAAGACTTGATCAATGCGTATCCTTACCTAGAGTTCCATGGAATTCTGGGAAGGGTAATATATCTTGTTGGAAAAGAGGTAAATTGTATAAATGGCAAAGGGTAAAAAATTACAATGAACCTAGACAGCAATAAGATGGTTATAAATGTACCTTTAGTTTTTCAAAGTGAAGGATGCTATCGCTTGAAGGAAGTGCACATGTCAGTTGGGAAATGGGACAGAGTGCTGTCAGCTGTCAGTAAGCCCACGTTGACACAGTGATGGGCCTCTCACATGATCTGAGCAGCGGGAGTCATCAGCCTGACGCCCCCATGCTGCTGTTCTGTCTGCTGCTAGACCAAGGGAGCTTAGTGTGTATTTTGTGCCGGACTGTTTAAAAGGCAACGTATTTTGCAAAATTTACAACAAAGGATCCTTGCAAAACTCATTTAGTAAACAATATGCATGCAATTTCTTTCGCATTATGCACAAAGTTTCTGTGTATTTGGTTAATTCTTTAACACGCAGCCTATTATTTATTGTTTGCTGTCTACAATATGGGTAATTACTGTTTGTTATTTGTTCTGTACTTGATTATGTAGTTGCGATTGTTAACTGTGTCAAAGTTTACCATTATGGTGTAGTCTAATTCTGCTACAGAATTGTAATTTCCTTCAGAATCGACCTGTCTAGTGAACTCACTAAACACAAACCATAAATGTGATATCACAAGTTAAGCTATTCTTCCTTTGCCCTTTTTATTCTGAGATTAAAAAACACCATGATGGATACCTACTGGAGCAGGTGGCATGGCTGGTTAATTATGATGGACATTTAGTGTTTATGTATTTGTATCTCCTCAAAGTGACTTACAAGTCATTTTGTATGGACATGCACGAACGCACATGCAAACACTGTATGGATTTCAAGGCAGATAAGCACAAGACAGATGGACACATCAGTGTTGAATAGCAGACACAAAATATTGCTCCCTAGGAGGACATGTAACAAGAAAAATATGTGTATTTATCTTACTTCCAATAAAATGAAAAATACCCTAAGCTAAAATGACAACCAGAGGATATGACTGTAAGAATCTTAATTAAAAAATAAAACTTAAAGGACATGGGGTCATAAATAAACTTATTGTCTGGGTGTTGATGAAATGTAGACAGTTATCAAACAAACTTAATGCAAATTATTTACTAGTGAGCAAATGTATCCCTTTTAACTGTGTATCTCCATTATTGTTCATTCAACAGAGCAGAGTTCAGAGTGATCAACTCATCTGCTGTACTGAACCTAAACTTAAAAGCAGACATTGCTATCTCTAAACCTGAGAACAGCTGCCATGACACCGGACTCTGAGAGATGCTGCTGTTATCTCCAGACCCTGAGAGCACCTGCTGTTATCCCTAAGTTTGAGAGTAGTCATCACTATCTGACAGCATCGGTTGGTATCCCTAAACCTCAGAGCAGCTACCGTGATCCTTAAGCATGAGAAAAGAAGCTGCTGTCCTTAAACCTGAGAGCAGCTGCTGTTACTCTAACTGGCCACAAGGTGGAGCCAGAGGCCCACACAATGTGCACTAGCTCCAGCTGCAGGCTCCCATGCCGAGTCAGAGGAAACCAGATGATGAGATGCCAGGATTGCAGAATGTCTGCCGGTCCGACAATCATGGCCTGTCTTCAGAGCAACAGCCTGCTCACAGCTTCAACGCAATCTCCTGACAAAACCAGCCCTGAAACAGTAAACTGTTATATCCAGTGCAAACAGAAAATTTACTTAGCGGGATCAAAGTGTTTCCAGTATAAAACAAGTATTGAGTACATTAATCCCTTACTGAATATGAACTCCATTTCCGTTTATGTTATGTGTCACACTGGGAAGTTCTAATTCAGTGTATTTTCCAGAAAAAGTGTCAGACATTTTCAATTTATTCATCAACAAAATTTCCCTTGAGATAATGAGCAATCACATTCATAAAGGGCTTAGATTGCAATGCATAATAGAGGCAGAGACATCCAGATTTCCTTTGTCCTTACTCGGTCAAATTGTTTCTAATGCCACATTTTTGTTTTGTAGCGATACATGCATGACAAAGGTAAGAGGCTAGTGTCAACCTTGGTGGGAATTGTTATCTCAAACTTCTGCTCTGCTTTATATTTTGATAGTGTTTTGGGATTATATCAATAGTGTTTAAAATTCTTTCAACCAACACCAACTGCGGCGATAATTGAGGCTCTGTCGTCTTTCATGGTTCATTATTTACACCTTTCCAACCACCATAGAAGAGACGCTGTGCATACAAAGCTGGAATGTTCGCTGGTGAAATGTTAACTCGCAGTGGAGGAGAATTAGAATTAGACAGACAATACATCTCCCAGGAGGCCTTTAACTCAGTTTATTATTTCCATGGTTTTACTGTGAATTGCTTAGTTGCTTGGGATCACCAGGAAGGTCCTGTTGGCTATTAAAAAGGTTTTTATTTATTTCTTATTTTTTTACAGGCACAGTATTGGCAAGCACGGTTCAGGAGTATTATGCCTCAAAATGAACACAAAATGAACAGTGATTTCTATAAATTTGAAATTGAAATATTTAGTATTTCGTAGCCCTGTTTGCAATGATACGATATAAACTTTTATAAAAAAAGGAAATTATTTTTTGTTAAACTTTATATGTAATAGCTTATACTATATACAGCATCTTGATTAATACATGTGTTTTTACCCTTAAATTCTCACTGAGGTTATAAGCTAAGATCCCTGTGCAACATTACACAGGAGCACTTTTGAAACTGTGGTTTGCAAACTGCCTGGAAGAAAAACTTTCAGGAAGTCCTGAAAGGTTCATTCCACTCAGTTTTCATCAGACAATGGATGCTAATAAACACCGACTGCACCTCTAGGTATCTGGTCCCTCCTGTAATGATCTCATTTGATGATTTAACTGCACAAATGGAGGACTGTCCAAAAACAAGGCCGTGGGCGGAGCTGCGGCCCCGCGCTCACACAGTGAGTCAACGGGAGAGGCCCCGAATGGTGATGTACGATCGGATCTCCCGCGGCATGACATGGAGGCCATCTCAGAGTAATAAGGACGATTTCAGAAGGAGACCTTGCTTCTTCGATCAGGACAAATGATGGCTGGAGAAGAGGAAGGGGGCCGCGGAATTATTCTGTCGACAGCCGTTGTCAGGTGCTTTGTAAATTATTCACAGGGAGCATAAAAGACATTAGGCAAAAAAATAAAAAATACATACAAAACCGGGGAAATGTGTCAGATGGATTTGTCTTCGGGCTTAAAGGTCATGATGACTTTAAAAACAAAAATGGCAAAGTTACATTACAAAGTTTGCATGGCAAAGCAGACTTCATGGCCATCATTGTCCCTTTACACATAATTAAAAGTGTAATGGCTTGGTGAGGACCTTAAAACGGTGTAATCTGTCATTGTGCGAACTGAACACTGACAAGGTTTTCAAGCAGACACGAGTGTGACAGGAAGGAGCTTTAAGCATGTGATGGAATGGAGGGAATGTTTGTGGTGAAGACGTGTAGCGGATGCAAAAAATCCTCAGTATACGTGTTTGTGTTTGCATGCATGTGTGACCATTTGTGTCCCGCCCAGGCGCAATGCCATGGCATTTTAATGCCATGTACCAGCTATGCTTTCATTTTTTAAACTGCTCTATTTTTGCTGGATCACTGAAATGAAGTATGTATTTTACAGCAATGCTTTAACTTTTTTGCAGTGCTTTAATATCTTCTGAAAGCTTGAGTTTATATATAAGCTTTTAAAGTTACTTGAATGATGTCTTTTACACTTAATTGTGAAATATTTTAACTTATTTAATCAGTTTTGACATGTATATTTTTCATATGAAACATTTCAGTGAATTAATCATAAACCATGATATTCTTAGGCTAACTGTAAATTATGATAAGATAAATGAACTACAATAAAAACAGACAATATATATGCAAAATTTTTCACTAGTCAATATGGTTCTGAAAATAGCAATGGCAGAAGTTATACGTAAAAAAAAATGGAAAACCAGGTATGTAATCTGATGTAAACTGGTCACTTCACATATATGTTTACCACTTAGCCAACTAAATATATATGTACATGTATTGATTTTTTTTTCTGAATCAGCAGTATTACAAAAATTGAGTCTTATATGTCTTTTTAGTGTTATAGAGTCTTGGTGTCCCTGTAGAGACCCTGCTGAAAGACCCATCAGTCAGGTACTTAACTTAAACAGCCCCAGTGCAATACAGCTGTCTAAAAGAATAAAAGTTATGAATCACCATGATTTAGAGTTTGACAAAGCACACGATCTAAGTCATAATATTCAAATGTTAATGCTTAAAACAAAACACTTCGTTAGCACTTTTTTCTTACCCACGCACTGTGTGTAAATGCTGGGCGTCCATGTGCAAGCGGGCGCAGCTGGATTACAGGTGTGTTGTATGTAAATTTGCACATGCACATGTGAAGAGTTTCAGCATGTGTGAGACAGAAGAGGGTTTCATAACATAAAAAAACAGATGAGTATGTTAAATATAATTAACATAATTTGAAAAATTTCCCCAAGAAACACACAGTAAAAGTAATAACTACAGTGGCTAATTTCAGCTCTTTTGAACACATCATTTTGATGTATTTTCTTGGTAACACAGTTTTCCTGTGTGTGTGTGTGTGTGTGTGTGTGTACATTTTTATAGTTTTGTGTACCAGTATATATGGTTTGTCACTCACAAAAGATGTAGCAGCAACACTAAATTGGTTCAGATTGGGTTACAATACTGGGAAGCCGATCACAGCTGGGACAGGACATGCACGGTAGCCAATCTCCTCTATGATGTTGTCTGACAGATGCAGTCGTTAGCAGTGTCTGCTGTGCATTAGCTTTCACAGTGTGGAGCGTTCCTCACAGTCATCGGCCCACCCGCCCTCCCGACCGCTCGGCCCGGCCCGCTCTGCTCCCCAGTTCACATCTGAGGCTCGCTGTCACCCTCAACTCAGCCATGCACCTGCCGAGAAAGCTCCAAAGAGTACGGTAATTGGCAACTCTAAATTTAGAAGTGGGAACAGTGCACAAACAGCCACCGTAGTCAATTGCACCCCTGGGGCTTGAGGAACAGACACTGAGTCAAATTTAAAGACGCTGCTGAAAGTAAGCATAAATTGTATTAAATTGTTATCCGTGTCAACACTAAAGACATCTGATTCGGTGTGATTTTCAATAATGGGTCAGTAAGCCACGCTGCTACCACCAGCAGAGACAAGAGGAGACGGGAGCTAAGTGTACCGTAAGCCCATCACACCATGCCATCACATCAAACCATTACTAACAGTGCATCATACACCAACACCATACTGCTAACGTTTCTCTAACATAGTAATAATTCATCACACCTCCATCACCTCCGTGCTCCTTTGTGTCAGTTTCATGAGTTCTAGCCTTGAATAACTGGATCATTTGCATTATACATATAATTTGCATCCACTTATGGTAAGTTCTTGCTTAGATCGGGCTACTTGTGTCCAATCAAAAAAGAGGATTAAGAACAGTGTTGACTAGGGCTGTAGTACAATCTCACCGAAAGTTGTGTGTCCCTTCTTGAAGAGTGAGATTCTATGGGCATGATCATGTATAAAGGTGAGGTTGTGGGTGAAAAACAAACAAGATGCCTAACCTTTCAGACTCGTGGCAGGATGTGTTGATGTAGTGGGCCTCACTTAACTTGATGGATTGTACGCAGTGCAGAAGCATTAGAGGTAATATTTTGCAGTCTCCTTTGCACTGGTAGAAGTATAAAGAGTTACAATTGCTAACTGATAGCACTTGTTAGCAGGCTCTACCAACAACTGTAAGTGAGCAAACTATTAACTGGATATTACTGAACATAAGTGAGTTTCCTTAGTTACGTCCTCTGAATTGACAACACTTCATAAGAGCTATCTGATTCTATACCTGAGCAAAGAGGCACCTGCTTCTAATTGCCAAGTCCATTTGAGACATAATAGGACTGCAAGTCTTCTGGATATGTTTAGAAATCTTAAAAGGTAGTAGTAGTTAATATCATAAAGGGGAAGCATTCTCTGTCATGTCTCTTTGATGACATGTCCACATAATGAACTCTTTGTGCGTCGGAATTACAGACACCTTCTAGGCAGCAGCTCACCAGTAAATATCTATGAAGTGGATGGATCTGTGTTCTGACAGCATCACAGAAGTAATATTGTCCAACAAGAGAATTTAATGTATTTCCCTCATTACCTCACTGTCTCTGTTATTTGCTTTTGGATTTAAACTCAAGCTCTGTTTCTGACACCACAGATCTTCACAACCTCTTGGGCAGGTGCTTTGCCCGGGAATCAGTTTGTGACAGTAAATGACAGATCTTCCACGTCCAGAGTGGTCAGTCGTGTAAAGCCACTGCATTAAAGCCAACGCTCTTCGTATACGTGCGGCCCATTAGGAGCGTGACAAGTTGGCTGAAGCCCTGACACAGAAATCTATGTGTTTTGTCAGGCTGGCATAATATTTCAACTGTGCAAACTCAGACTTAATATGAAGGTCATTGTGGACAACACAATAATTATTTTGCTAAACTCCTGACAATACAAGAAATATAGGTGGCAGCCACAAAGTCACTTAAGTTGTACATTCTCAAACATCAAGCTGAGCTTAGACATATCTCATATGACCACAAACCCTACAGTAAAACACCACATTATCACAATGTTCCAAAACGTAACATTTTCCACTTGCGTTAGAAATAGTGTTTATTTTGTGTTTCTGCATAAATAACTTAAGTCGCAAGTCGGCATTATGTGAATCAGCTTGTCCAACACTTCAGGATAAGCTTGATACGTGAAAGCTTAAAAAATCTGACACCGCAAAGGCAGCAGCAGGCTGGAACTAAAATGCATTAAGATACTAGAGTTGAACTGACCTCCTTACTCAGTCTCCCCTGTCAAATTCAGATTTGAATATAATAAAATTTTTAACCCTTTTGAGGCCCCAAAGGGACGTACCTCAGTATACAGACAACCTTTTCACATTTGCATCTGCTCCATATCTTTTCTTCAGAAAATTCTGGTCATCTAGCTATACAAAGCATTGTTAAAAGCACAAAAGGAAAGCGTTTTCACAGAGCTGTTTTGTGAACCAGTTAAGTCAATGCCATCAGAACACTTTGCACAGAACCATTCCTTCTGGACCATCTGTGCTAAGACAGTGCTGTGTGATCAGGTGTTGGGTAAATGTTTGCCATGCAGAGCAGTAGAGAAACTCCAAATCAACAAAATACTTTACAGCGGGGTTAGAACAACTACAAAATGTGGTCTGGACCCTTTTAAAAAAGATGGCCTGTAAAAATAGAAAAACCTAAGAATTTAAATTTAAACACAGGTGTAAAAGCAGTGCTCATAATCAGGCCCATTGAAACTGTTTTCAATTCACCAAGCTGATCCAGTTTGACCATAGAAGCTTTTTTTCTTTAATCAGATCAGGACTGTGATATCAGGCACATGCCACTTGGAGACCTCCTGCCAGCTCAGAACCACCTTAAGTCCGTTATACATTTTTATTACACTGCCTCAGCTTTATCCAGTGTAGTGGTTCAGTCACTTAACCATGCCCAGTGCCATCTCAGGTTGACACACCACAGACAAGAGGAAACTATACTCAATGGTCTATAGGCTATAAGGTGATGTCCACTGAAGATAAATACCCACTTGATCAACAAAAGTTTGTTAAAACTATTTATAACAAATGTGGCTACTATTCACAGTTGTGTGCAAGTACAACCATCAATTAAATTATTTGTGGTGGCATTATTATAACATTAATATGCATGTATGTATGTAAATTTCAAGTGCAGGTAATCAAAACTGGCTTTATTTGGTGGGTTCAAGATTGCTGCAAATTTGGAGGGAGGGATGCTCACTGAATTCAAACAGCAACATGTAAAATTGTGAATGTTTATGATGTACTATAGCAGCTAATTTTGACAGCCGCTGTTGCACCACTGCCATGATTGTACTATTGTGCTGAAGACACACTGCACAACGACTCATTGGTGGGCTGATGGTGGCACATGATGCTCAGCCTGAACATGGCTTGCTCATCTGCTTATCGTCTGCCTGATGACAGTGACTGCTCACTCATCACTGGCTCAGTGGCTGCTCCACACCGGCTTCTGTCACCTCCTTTGTGTTCCGCATGTGACCATTGCCCTGTTGGTACTTCACTACAATAAAATAAATATAAATGCATAATAACAACAATCCATCCATCCATTTTCCATATTGCTTTTTGTGTATAGGGTCTTGTGGGGTGGGGGGAGGATTTTTTTGAAAATACAAGGACATTTTGAATAAAGCTTAATTTAATTAAAAATGTATATAAATGAATGCATGCATGTACTGTGCATGTCAAGGCTGGGAGTGTAAAACAATACATTTTCAAGTATACATTTTTTTTTTTTTTGTCAGTTTTGACTTTTATTCTGAACCAGGAATTTTTGCTTGCCAGACAGAGGGACAAATTGCATTTGTAACAAAAGAACTGATGGCCAAAAATTCACATGCAGAGTAAAAGGATTTGACAAAAGAAAAGAAAATCTTAGTTTTTAAAATCACGATAAAAAGCAGGGCCGAAGGTCAGTGGACGAAGGAAGTCCTTTTATGATGAAAGAAACAAAGAAAGAAGACATGAGGGAACTGCACAAGTGAGGGACAGTAGGAGAGATGGGGTGCAGGTCTGGGAGTAGTATGGACACAGACAAAAGTCATAGTAGATGCTCCGAACTCATTATCCTGGGCACAGCACCTCACACAATACGATTTCAGACAAAGACCTTATATTGCTATAGTAACTATGGAAAGCAAATGAAAATGATTAGTGACTTAATTGCTAATTGGACTGCAACAGAAAAAATAGGGCATGGAGTGGCATCTCTGAGTCAGGGAAGTGTAACAGTATTTTAACGAAAAACCATTTCTTCAATCATGTACTTGCATAGAGAACATAAAGGTTTCCAGTTGAAAATAAATGTAAAAAATGGCTTACATCACATTTTGCAACCAAACCCTTCATGTAGGCTGTATATAATGAATATAGTTTTGTGATATACACAGAAAAGTGTAGAAGAGAGATTATTTACATTAAAAGTTAATTTCCTCTGTATTTTATCAACACATTGTTGCATTTTACATTTTATGGTCTTCCAGGACATCAGCAGGAACCTCCCCATAAACCAAATAACTTTCAACATATATTATTGGAAAATTATTTTTTGTTGTTTTGTTTTGCTGTTCAAAAAATTTCAATCAAAAGATGTATGGTGACAAATTAGATCATGTGTGCAGTAACAAGATGTCATAAACAGTGAAAATTAAACAGATATGGTCTCCATCATATCCAAGCAAACCATGAGCTGCAAGATTCAAGACAGAATCAGCAAGATTCCACCTGTGTATCTCCACACCTTCCGAGAGTCATGTGATGCTTCATTAGCCATGCGTGTGGAGGACCTCAAGGTCAGTGGCAGCATGGAGCTCCTCAAGAAAGCCTCCTCCATATGCAATCAGGTCTTTGGAGAGCTCGCATTTTAAGATCGAACAGCTTTAGACAAGCAAGGACACGGGAAGGTGACTGGAGACCATGGATACGAAGCCAAAACCACATGGTCAGCAGGGAGATGAGGGGAATTAGCAGGAGGCTATGGAAGTTGGATGATAAGGAGACAGCAGAAGGACACTTGGCACGGGCCTTTTAAACAAACTATACAAAAGTCCTTCTGCTGGGTGGGTCATAGTGAAAGACCCTTTTTTGGGAAACTGAGCACTGGAGAACCTGGACATGACCAAAAAGTGGGATGAGATGAATGTTCTCGCTTGGGGGAGGGGAGGTGTTTATGGTGATGACACACAGACAAGCTGTTATGTCTGAATACTTATGCCCAATCATATGCCCTGGAGAAAGCAGTCCTTCAAAGGCTGAGTCACAGGATGTTCTCTCAAAAAGAGTTTTGCCAAGAACAATTTGAAAGAATTTAATATGAAAAACATAACCTGTAAGCCTTTCCATCCACATAATACCTTTGTAGTGACATGACAATTTTTGTTTCAAGCCTTCCATTTAAAAATTTGCATGAATATTCTCATATCCCTGCTATTTCTCATTGTTTTACTGTTGTGCACATTGTCCTTCCCATGTTTGAGAAAAAAGTGAATCGAAACACATGAAACTTAATTTTGATGAAGTTATTCGTTAATCTAAATTGCTGTCCAGAATCTAGAATCGCCTTGAATCTGTTATCCTTTCCCAGATTCTCACAGGGCATAAAGACGGTACTGTTTTCAAATATTACTATGCATCTTCACACATCAACAATTATATACAATACTGTTGATTTACATTAAAGTTTGTACATTTTGCAGAAAAAATATCAGACTTCTTTTATCTTTCTGTTCCTATGTGATCTGTACTAGTCTCTATCAAACTGAAAATTTGCCTTCTTTCCACTGTTTCCTTCCTTCCAATGGACATGAATTCATTTCTTAAAGTCTGCAGTTATAGGAAAAAGGAAGAAGAGGGGAAAAAAGTGAGTGATTTCAATAATTCAGCATGTTATTGAATAATTGAGTCTGTGTAAGCTCTTTACAAGAGAGACGAGTGGAAAAACCTGCCCCACCTCGGCCTATTCTGTGCCAGGCACGCTCCCTGAATTGGTGTGAGAGGCTTTTAAATATCAAAGTGAATCAGCGGGCCAGCCCCCACTACCCCTTTCCCCCCAACTGTGTTTTATGGGATTTTGATATGAAAGAGTTTTCTTCTTCTCACAGCACAACATCCACATAGAAAAACGCCGATTATGAGAGCTGCATCTTTATCCTCAGCTTAGTAACAAAAGGCAGGCTAGTGGGAGCTAATGGTGCTATCAAACATATGACGGTCCTTGGAGAGTAACATGGTAATGCGTTAGCACTTTTAATCAGTCACTCGTGCCAAATTGTTTTAGACTTATTTTTTTTAAGGAGTAAAATTCTTCATAGGACTAATAGGTCCAGTTATTGAGATGCACGCACACATTAGCTTTTTAAAAAGTCTATAATAACGTACTTCATATATATTAATATGATTTATAATAAATAAATGTTTTTTAATAAATTTTCATTAAACCAGTTACTGAGGTAAGACATATTTTATCAACCTCTTCTTTTCTGTAACCACTTGATAGACGAACAGTAATGGCTTGCTGACGAATTCCAGCCTGTAGACCATACAAAAAAAAATTAGCTCATGCTGTTTGCAGATGCAAAGGTAATATCTCTAATATTCAAGCATGAGTGAGAAATGTAAAACTTTATAGTGACTGCATGAGATTGTTTTCTGCTTTCATAATGGTTTGGCTGAATGATAAATTGTTCCAATTCAAGGGCTACAAATTGCATGATGCTGGTTGTAGCAATAATTTTCACCGTTTTGTTCTATTCATATTTTCTTAGGAGAATTTCAATATTCTTTCTAAATGACTGTGGATCTCCCACTGGACTTTCTCATTGCTACTTTGCTATCTCTTTCCTCACCCTGTTTCATCCATAAAAGCATTGCCTAACAGATGAGTGAAACCTTTTAATCTTTATATGTAGAGTTTTGTCTTTTCTCATACTTATATTAATAAAATTACCAGACTGATAAAAAATTAGAATGTGACATGATAGCTATACTAAGAAGTAAACAGTAAACTATAAATAAAATAAGATGTAAACTTGTAATGCAGAAATATCTTAAGATAAAGGGCCCAAACTCTTGGCTTGGATCCTAGTGCTGTACAGCAGCTACAAAACTTTGCCACATAAGGAAGCCAGATAAACCGAGTGCAGGACAAAGATGGAGTGTTCTGTATTTAGCAGCAGGTCATTGTGCGTTGATTCATTATACAGCTGCACCGGGCAATTTTTCAAAATTACTACTCACACAGTGCAAAAAACTAGCAAGAAATAAAATAAAAAATGAAAATAATAATAAATAAATAAATATCCAATGATGCAATGTCTGCCAAGTTCAAGTTGGTAAAGCCTATTTATAAATCAGTTATCAAACCTGAAAGCTGGTATTAAATCTTCAAATCATATCTGAAGCCACTGACCTTCAGTTCAGTGTTGTCAAAATACTGATTACAGGAACAACATAGACAGACATGCTATTAACGTGTTTTAAATCAATATTTGGTTATATTACCTCTTTTGTATTGTAACATTAACAGCACTGTGAAAATATATATTTTGATTAATACCTTATTTTTTCATACCTTATATTTTCATATATAAGCTGTTTTGACACATTTAGAAATGGTAACATTTGGATTAATTTTTAAATTGAAAGTGTAATGGTTATCGTGTTTACTTTGCACATAGAAAATCCTGGGTTTGAGCCCGTATGGAACCACATATGTGTTTATTCTGTAATGATAGTATGCCCAGGAGGGGCTGGGCAGCCAGTCCACTTTGGGCTCCTAGGAAGTTTTTTCTACACTCTGTGGAGTTTTTGGTTCCTCTCCTCTGCTGTTGTCTGGCTTTATCTTTAACGTCAATCATACACCCACTGTTTATTCTGTATATTCTGTGATTTCTTCCTGTAAAGCGTATTGAGGCAACTTGCTGTGAAAAGTGCTGTATAAAAATAAATTGAACTGAATTGTTAAAGGTTAGGTGCTGGAAACCATATATGCCCTGGATGCTGCATTAATGTATTGCAAAAATAATACAAAATAAACAGCAGTAGCCATGGAGTATTATACCTGCAGTAGCCACTGAGCATTATACCTACAGCAGCCACTGAGCATTATACCTGCAACAGCCACTGAGCATTATATCTGCAGCAACCACTGAGCATTATTCTGGCAGCAGCCATTTAGCATTATACCTGCAGCAACCACTGAGCATTATACCTGCAGCAGCCATTTAGCATTATACCTGCAGCAGCCATTGAGCATTATACCTGCAGCAGCCATTTAGCATTATACCTGCAGCAGCCATTTAGCATTATACCTGCAGCAGCCACTGAGCATTATACCTGCAGCAGCCATTTAGCATTATACCTGCAGCAGCCACTGAGCATTATACCTGCAGCAGCCACTGAGCATTATACCTGCAGCAGCCATTTAACCTTATACCCGCAGCAGCCATTTAGCATTATACCTACAGCAGCCACTGAGCATTATACCTGCAGCAGCCACTGAGCATTATACCTGCAGCAGCCATTTAACATTACACCTACAGCAGCCACTGAGCATTATACCTGCAGCAGCCATTTAGCATTATACCTGCAGCAGCCACTGAGCATTATACCTGCAGCAGCCACTGAGCATTATACCTGCAGCAGCCACTGAGCATTATACCTGCAGCAGCCATTTAGCATTATACCTGCAGCAGCCGCTGAGCATTATAACTGCAGCAGCCACTGAGCATTATACCTGCAGCAGCCGCTGAACATTATACCTGCAGCAGCCACTGAGCATTATACCTGCAGCAGCCATTTAGCATTGAACCTGCAGTAGCTACTGAACATTATACCTGCAGTAGCCAGTAAGGCGTGTGGTACAGAGAACCAGCACCACCGGCTGAAAGAACAGAGCACCTTAATGTGCTTCTCAGTGCTCTTAGTAAATTGAGAATTCTAAACAAGCTTGCTATTGACTGTTTTGCTGTACATGCTTTGTTGAATCCTTTGAAATAGGTTCAATAACATCTTTGAATAACAGACTTAATACTTTACATCCTGGAGCTCTAATATTGGTACAGATGTGCCCAACAGCACTTTGTTACTTTTCTCTATGCCATTCCAACTAGGAAATTTAGCAGACAATTACCTTTCTAGCTATTAATTACCCTACGTTCCCAAAACTGGAATCATTATATATTGGTAATAAAGATGCTTCTTCCTAATACAGCCTAAAAAAAGTTTTTTTTTTTCATTGTCAGGGTTTATTAAGTTTCATGTATGTTCTGGTGATTAATAATTTTATGTAATTATAATTACATTTAAATAAAGAGTTGTACATAAAGGGGATTGATTTTGTCCACAATATAATAATACATGTATTCTAATCAGTTTCCAGCACTTTAATAGTGTGACAGTAATTAGAACAAGCGCCCATGAAGGTGAAAATACAAAACTAACTCACAGTTCTGAGATATTGTAATTTTCTTGTGAAATTGAACACAGCAACCCTCAAAGTCGTCTGGGAGAAGGAGATGTACGGTACATAACAGGCTATGGATAACTGAGCAGAACAGTGACACGGCACGCAGCGGCAACACTGCCTCAGTAATGAAGTAAGCGGAACAGGGAGGTACACCGACACACAAGTATTTCCAAGTCTGAAGCAGACCTTTGCATTTCAAGAACTGCTTTAACGTGATCTCACACACAGACAGGTCATTTATGTGACTTGTTCCAAGAGACCTGTAACAAGGCCACCCCCCCCAGCAGACAGCAGTGTGATCATAAGGATGCGCACAGTGGAAAGAACTAAATGCATGCAATATGTATCTGTGTGATTGAAAACAGAATATAATATAATAATGCACATTGTATCTGTATACCAACAAGTGCTTATGCAATTAACATTTGATTGTGGCTTTGCTTTAAGTGTCAAAGTCTTTGATGATAATAATAATAATAATAATAAGGCGGCATGGTGGCGTGGTGGTTAGCACTGTCGCCACGCACCTCCAGGCCTGGGGCTCAGTTCCCGCCTTGGGTCTGTGTGCGTGGAGTTTGCATGTTCTCCCTGTGCTTGGTGGGTTTTCTCTGGGTGCTCTGGTTTCCTCCCACGGTCCAAAGACATGCAGGTTAGGTTGATTGGTGTGTCCCAATTGCCTGTAGTGTGTACCGCTTAGTCCTGGTGAGGGTCGCGGGGAAACCTGGAGCCCATCCCAGAACACAGAGGGTGCAGGGCAGGGGACACCCAGGGTGGGGTGCCAACCCACCACAAGGCTGTTTGTAGCTCTATCCCTTGATTTACAGGTTCCTTTCAGTTTTTTCTTGCTAGATCTGTTGTAGGTATTGAGCTTCTACTACTCAGTTCAGTCAGTTTAATTGTGCTTTGTTGAAAAGGAAGCGTGTTTTGTGGAAGGAAATTTAAATCTCATTTCTTTTTAATTTCTTGTTTGCTTTATAGTATTTTGTATATGTTTATGCATAAAATAAGAATACAAATGAAAGCACTGTATTCGGTAACCTTATGTTTAAGATATATATCACTTTGTGCTTAAAATGAGGAAAATATTGCTCTGTGTCTAAAATGTATGTGCGAAGTTTCAGAAAGTGTTCTGGCACACCTGTGTGGCAGGAGGTCCACACACGGCTGGTACGAGAAGAGAAACGGTTTGTCCTTGACTGCTAAATAACACTGTAAGTTTTTACTCATAAGCTTGCACTGTTAAATCATGTTATTTAGAGTGTGTTTTTCCCTGTAATGGAATATATAAGAGTATTATAATGGGAAGATATATGCAAAGTCTGTATAAAGGATAAAGAATGAGGAATGGGGGCGCAAGGACATGAGGTGGGCAGACCACAAAGTCCCCTCCCACGAGTGCTTAGTGGAAATAAACAGACGTTTTTTTCACAGAACTGATGTTGAAATTGCTTGGTATCTAAATTTTGAAGTAGCAAACATTTTTATTTCCACAGTAAAAAATAATTTTCTTCTTAAATCACAAGTCCAATATTTAACCAGATATTACTTTTATGTGGCCACAATAACTAACATGCGAAATTTGCAAAGAAACAAACACAAATGTAACATAAACTGCTAAGCATATCTGTAGCATAATGTGACTTGGGACAAAGACATTTTTGTAATGAACTATGTTAATGAGGTGAGATTTATCCTGCAAAATCATTTCGATGGATGCCTGAAATCGTTTTATCTTTGGGGGGCAATCAAAGGGAATGGACTGTGAAGGATTGGTACCTCCAGGAGGTAAACAGATAGCTCACAGTGGCTAAGAGGAGCTATCTTACTGGAGCATTGAGAAATTCTACATATTCAGCTGCTGAACTGTTGATTGATAAGAAGGCCAGAAACAAGGTCTTGAACTTGTTTGAAGCTGTAATACGAAAGCAGTAAAGACACAGATATGGAAAACAACAACACACACTTTGAAAAAGCAAAAATACAGCATTTTAACACTTATCAAAAATGTGTTAAAAAAGCTGTTATTTCAGCTGTATGCTTCAAGAGAGGTGAGTTATGAATGGTCACATTTAAATAAACTCAGGGAAAAGGACAGATCATTTTCGGAGCACGTTATTGAAAAATGTATCACTTAAGCCAAAATTCAGCAGGACCGTCACCACACCGTGAGCTGTCCTTTGGCTATGAATAACAGTCAGAAGTGTAGAAATCGCCAAAGGGAGTTTTCACAGTCCACCTCTTGCTGAAACAGCAGGGGACTGTTTGGAAATAGATAGTACATGTTTGGTGGAAAATTCATTCTGGGCCTGGAGAGCTCTCCTCTTACATGTCGCAAAAAAGGACTGGAAGGGAAAACAGGTTATGTTAAATAGATGAGAAAATTTACAAGAACAAATGTTTGCTGCATAGCTTTATGCTGTGAAAGGATATAGTTTCGACCCTTGATTCATGCACATTTTTTTGGTGAAAGAAAACCATATTCACTTCAAAGTAAGTCTTAAAATGTATGAAATTAAAAATAGAACTGAATTGCACTGCCATTATATTTTTATAATCTTAAAACAATTTAAAGAAAGATTTTGTCTTTCCATAACAAATATAAGCAATAAAGTTTCAAGGTAATTTAGAACATTAACTTTTATCAAGGTATATTAAGCTGCTCCTAGATAGGTTTGTATTGCAAAGACTTGAACAAACGGCTCATGTGTCAGTTTGAGTAGGTACAGAGATTCATCAAGGCGTATTACCTCTCTGTCTTGTACTGAAAGTCACAGATGGAAATCATTCCTTTATCGAGCTTGTAAATGTGCACACAAGCTCTACCACAACTTATTTGTGCAAAAAGACAGATAAGATTTCAGTTTCACTAAACTTTCACTTAGAAGTGAAGTCATCCTTAACATATTATTAAACCTTCTAGCCCACCCCTGTGCCCATGCATAAGAGAAATGGTTTGAAAAATGGATGGATGGTCATTACAAAGTTTTCCATTTGTCTTCAACTAATGTCAAATCACCAGTCCACAAACTTTCTCAAAGCTGGAACAGAATTCCGAGCTCTAACCGGTCCTGTTATTGTGATTTATTTTTACCCTGTAATTTCAGGTAATTAAATTACTAGATAAATGAAAAAGGCAGATGTTTAAGCAGTATAGTTTGAATGTGTTGTGGCATTAGAATAAAGTGTGATTTGGCAACAGCATTGAAAACTAAGTGCATTGTACTTTTTTGTTTACAAATGTATAACAATAATGTCATGCTGCCACGCAATTCACAAAAAATATTAAAACAACAGCTGAGAATAAAATCAGATTACATGTCAGAACAGCATAGCATATAAATAAAATAAACATATAATACAATATAATAGTATACAAAGCACAAATGTAATAATAATATCAGCCTCTAAGACACACTTCTGGTTATCTTCTTGCTTGATAAATAAAATAAATAAATAAATAAATAAATTGGAGGCACTGAACAGGATGAGTGAAGACTTTCAGTACAGGTGCACAGTGAGAACACATGCAATAACTCCTGTGACAAAAACCAAGTCTTCACTTAAGAACAGTGTCAATGCCACTCCTGTTACAACATGTTTTAACGGCTGACAATGGATTTCATCCTCCACTTGGAGCCGAGTGCTCTTAAAGTAACAAAGGAGTAACTGGATGGTGACAGAGATGTACACCGCAGTGTCTCTGTGTAAGGTGCTGAAGAGACAAGTCAGGAGAATATCCACCTCTCCTACACTGTACATTTGACAGTCTCCTGCTCGCTTTCTATTTTCTCTGAATGCAGTTTAACTGTCACCAACCACTGACATTTCATTAACCCTTTACGCATCTTACACTTTCACAATCTACTCATTTTAACTGTTCTCTAAATGTGGCGCAACAATTAGAATAAAAGAGATCCTACATACAGATGTCAGAAACTGCATGTATTACTATCCTTTATTTTCTTTGTAAACAACCAAAAAACCTGTTTGAAACTTCTGAAATTCTTTATTACAATCACATTTCATCATTATTTTCACATTTTGTATGACAAAAGACCTTCAAATGTTACGTTATTATGACTAGTTTGTTTACCCAGTTTTAAATTGATATATGCATATGTTTGTGCACAAACCTGATTTTTGAATCTGTGTGCAGTTAATATTCAAATGTAATCTAACATTAAAAATAGATCCCAATCCACTATGCACCAGCACCTTACGCTCCCTCCTGCGGGCGGTGGGCCTTCAAGAAGGTGGGCCCATGTTGCTGTGTCGGTCTGAGCCCAGCCGGGTCCCGCAAGTGAGGGCCTGGCTCCAGGGTGGGGCCCCAGTAATGCCATTCCAGGAGACGTAACGGTCCTCGATATTATGCTATTCATAAGGGTCCCGGATAAGCGGCAGAAGATGGATGGATGGATTAAAAATAGAGTCTACCTTTAACATCTTCCAGCCATTAGAAAGAAGTCTGAGTACACATGTTTATAAAGTCCTAACAGATGCAGATACTTACATCATTCTACAACTGGAAGGACAGGTCAGCTATGATGTTTTTGTTATTCATTTCATAATTTCTTTTGGTGCCTTTGGATGACTGGTTACTAGTGATCAAGTTTGTGTGTACCACCCTATTGTCACTTTTAATTTGTCATTGAGCAGATGCTTTTATCCAAAGCAACTTATAACATTTCATATATGTGTAACAATGAGCTAGCACTGAGTGTCTTGCTCAAAAACACACCAGCTGGCTAAATTGGGATTTGAACTGGGAAACTTCAGCATTCCAGCCTCATGTTCTACCAATTGAGCCACCTGGTCGCTTTTAAAGGGTATCATAGCAAACTGACTTCAAAATCACATCTTTCTTTGTGGTAAACAATTGTTGAAGCCATGCAGTTGGCCTACTGTGGTGTGAATGTGCTCCTTTTACACCGGGCACTTTCATGGACAGCAGTGTGGGTCCTCATGGACTCTAATGAAGCCCTGAAGCAGCAGGAGTTCACTAGTGTTAATGTATGCAAGTTTGATGCAGTGACCATTGTGAGAGGCACCAATTCAGGTGCAAAGGCTTTCAAACTGCTGCTGTAATCATTAATCAACAGGGAGCTTGGGGTATGCGGTACTGATACGTAGCCACACACTGCTGGATTTTAACACAGACTGTTTCTTTCCCACTTAACTATATGTGCTTTTGTGTTGTATTGTGAGTTCTAACAGTGAAATCACAGTCTGGTTGGAGGGATGGTGGGGAACAAGAGATCAGTGACCTGGAGGGTGACACTAAGGGTGATTTGAGTTGGTGGACTGACTTGGAGTGCTGTGCACAACGTTTCATTGCTTGTACTTTAATGCTTGATGGGGAATTTTAAGTGTGTTTAGTTTTGGAGTATACTTTGTAGTCCTCTGGACTGCTCATGTGCATTTCCTCAGTTCTAGAGTTTTTTTTTTCCCTTCTCAGTCCATTCCACTTTTTTTTAACTGAAAGTCTTGTATGCTTGTAATAAACCTTGAAACAACAGTGACCATTTTTGTTCATATACTTGAACTTGTGTCCAGGTGATAAGGGGTGCTGTTTTGTAACACTGTGGAGGTTACACAATGTTTATTACACCTGCAATCAGGGCTTACAATTACAAACTTCACACTAAATTATAGCAGACTTAGTTATTCATATATTGTAGCCTTTGGGAAAATATGTGAAAACATAAGAATGTGTCATTTATTTCCTCCAATCAAATGTCTAATCCATCTTTTTATCAGAGTACTCTCTAGATAATAATCTAAGAACAATTAATTTAATCCTCTGTTGCTATAACTATGTACAAAAATTAATCAGTCTTTAAAAATATGAATAGACCTGAAAAAAAATCTCATTTAATAATTTTTGCCTTACTGAAAATATTTATCATTAACGATTTTTCAGAAACAATTAAAAGTGACATCTCTCTCAAGTATTCAATTATAGAAAAGATTCAGTTCCATCTTTACAAAGGTTTATCAATTTTATGAACAAAAAAGGTAATAAACATTTCAGACTTACTAAAGTCAAAATTACTGACATCAGGTGCTCATTTCTCAAAGTGGCAGAAATACACAAAAATGCACATTAGTCTTGCAAGTCTATGAAATTGCATAGAGGCAGTTTCCTTAAGACAAATGGGTATTTGGTTTAGTTTTAGTGTATTGAACCCACTTTAGTATACAAGGATTATCTACTGGGAAACTGAAAATAACATGAACCACAATATACACGCAGCACAAATTTCATTTTGGGTGATCAAATAGAAAGTAAAACAATATTTCCTTTATGCAGGGGGTTGATTTACTGAGATCTGCACCGGTTCTGTTTCAAAGAGAATAAATGACTTCTTATCATATTGCAAGTGAATAAAAAATAAAAAAAAACAATTTTTTAACCAATAATAAATAAAAGATGAAAAACTGAGGGGTGTTGCACAGCCAGTCCAATTTAAACACTTGACCAGTCTCCAAGGTCAGCTGAACAATGTGACATGCCCACCCCCACAAGCAACCTTTACTGTTCTAGTTGCTGATTGGTTGTCGTTCCTCTTATACCCCTGCTATAACGTCTGCAGGTTTCAAAGATCGCCATCTGCTAGGGACTGCATTCATACTGCATTCTGAAATTTTATTTTGCTGACAAGCATTTGATAATGGAATGGCCTTTGTAATGTCAAATAAACAAATTGGGGGCCATTCTAATTTGAGAGTTTACTGTATTTAATTTGAATAATACACTTCAACAAAATGTCCCTGCAGTTTGCATGCACGTGTTCTACAGGTAACACGACTGTCAGTTTAATGGGTTGTTGCCATTTTATCAGTGTAAATTATCTAGTGCCTAATGCTGCACAGGACAGGGTCAGAGATGCGATTGCTGGATAAATAATAAATGAATGAATAAATGAATAAATAAATAAATAAGTAAATAATTTAAAAAGTGTAGAATATCTGGAAGTTTAGCAGTTACTGTATTCAAGCTGAAACATTATTTACCTTTAGGAGTTTTCTACTCTGATCTACTCTGAGATTATTGAACTCAAAAACACTTGCTGCAGAATCAGGGCCGTTACTCAGTATCAACTTTAAAAGATGACAACAGAATGGAATGAGGTGAAGCCAAAGCTGAGTCCCTTAAATCCTACACAAGGTGATAATAAATGGTGCTTCTTTCTGATAACTGCCCCGAGGACCACTGCTGTCCACTCAGCACAGGCTGAGCACACATTTGCACTTGTTTTGAAATATTCTCGTCCTTGCATGCTGAGGATGTCCACCCTGATTATACTGGTAGTTTTTATTCTAGGTTTTTCTTAATAAACTTTTGTCAGTTTCATTATCCTCGGCATGTTGCAACTCAGTGTCTGCAGAATTTATAAAAATATATAGCCTTCAAAAATTGATGTTAGTTGTTTGACATGCTGGCGGCGCGGTGGCGTGGTGGTTAGCACTGTCGCTGCGCACCTCCAGGCCTGAGGTTCAATTCCCGCCTTGGGTCTGTGTGTGTGGAGTTTGCATGTTCTCCCTGTGCT
>JABJVR010047264.1:3516-28311 GCA_025773905.1 Chitala chitala | reverse complement strand
CCCCCCCCCCCCCCCCCCACCCCCCTCCCACCCCCCCCCCCCCGCCCCCCCCCCCCCCCCCCCCCCCCCCCCCCCCCCCCCCCCCCCCCCCCCCCCCCCCTGGTGGGCGTGTTTTTTTTATAACTTGAGCAATTTATTTCTGCTGGAGTCTCAGGTTGGTCATTATTTTTCTTCTAAGGCTGTGCTGCGTTTAGATGAAAAGTAACGACGGTCTCTGGGTTCAGGGGCAGCGCTTTTGACTTTCTTTAATATTGCAGAAGAGCTTAGTCAAAACAGCACAGCTAATTCTCTGTCTGAGCTTTAATGATGCTTTCAGAGGCCTTGCTGAGCTTCCATGCTTCATGTTAGTTTCTGTCCATAGTCAGTTTGCTTTCATTGTTATGTAGTCTTTTTTGTCCCTTGCATTCTGTTGAAGAGATAGATGTCTTGTGTAGAGGTCTGTGCAAAAGCAGACAGAGAAAATATATATACACACACTGATAACCAATAACATTATGACCTAATATTGAGTGGCTCCCCCACAAAAGAATGAGTCATTAAGGCACAGACTCCACTAGAGCTCTGAAGGTTTGCTGTGGTATCTGACACCAAGCAGTCAGTGGCAGATCCTTTAAGTCCTGTAAATTGCAAGGTGGGGCCTCCGTGGATCAGACATATTTTTCCAGGACATCCCACAGATCTCGATTGGATTGAGATCTGGAGAATTTGGAAGTCGACACCTCTAACTCGTTGGTTTGAGGAACACAAATTCTCTGAGCCATTTTTGCAGTGTGGCTGGGCAGTCTGGCCTGCTGAAAGAGGCCCCTGCCATTGGGGAATACGGTTTCCATGAAGGGCTCCACCTGGTCAGCAACAATGTTTAGGCAGGTGGTGCGTGTTAAAGTAACACCCACATGAATGGCAGGACCCAAGGTGACCCAGCAGAACATTGCCAACAGCCTGACTAGTCTGCAGCTGTAATGCATTCTGACATCTTTCTGTTGGAACCAGTATTAATTTCTTCAGCAGTTTGAGCTACAGTCGCTCTTCTGTTGGATCAGACTACATATACCTTGGCTGCCCATGACCTACTTCCAGGTGCCATTGTAATGAGGTAATCAATGTTATTCACTTCACCTGTGATAATATTGTGGCTGATCGGTGTATATATTTATTAATTTAGCAGACTGTTTTGCCCAAAGGGACTTCCAAGTTTCTTCTTTGCATGTAGCCCCTCCCCCTGGGGAAGAGTAGTGGGCAGCCCTTTTTATTGGTGCCTGGGGAGCTAGCGTTTGAGTGTCTTACTCAAGGACTGAGTGATGTGCTACCCATTGAGCCACCTATCATATTATTTTGCAGAACGCTGTACCCCCCCCCCCCCCAAATAAAAGCCCTTTCTGTAAGTAATGCTGTGAAATCGGGTATCCTCATTCAAAAATGAGTTTGTCGAAACATGAAACACAGCTCCTCAAGATTGAGGAAGCTGGTCTTCCAGCATGCAGAAAAGGGGGTGGGGCACTATGAAGGGGGGGGCAGCTTTTCCCCTGTGGCATGGTAAGTGCTTCTTGCAACAGCTGTGTTTCTTACAAATGTTCTGGATGAAGTGCACGCTCGCTGATTCTCTGCTCAGTAATGGGCACGTTTTAGTTGTTGAAGGTCGTGGGCCCCAGGAGGCCCTCAGCTGTTACCTGTGGACTGACCATAGTGTGGCGGTGAACCTGAGGTCACTGTCAGAGGGGAGAGGAGCATGTGACACTTTACAGGTGGAAGAACGGCTCCGTTTCAGTGACTGGTCGTTTTACCTTCCATTTGATGCTCTTTGGTTGTTGATTGTTGTGAGGTGTTAAGTGAGGTGTTTCAATATGTCGGTTCTACGTCAAAGCTCCTGCTTTGGCATGAGAGAACTTCCCAGTGCGAGACAGAAGCTGATGTGATGGCAGTGTCTGGCCATCTGCCATTTCCGTGTCTCGTCCCATAGTGTCAGCTCCAAGGCTGTGGTCGTGAGACGAGGTGCGAGAGTCTCGTCATGTTCACACGCTGGAGGTGTGTGCGTGAATGTTTCGGTCAGCCTCCATGTTGCAGAGAAGGCTTGGTTGTCTAAGAAAAATCACAGAACATGTAGCAACCCCTCTTATGCTGTACTGTGCTTTGGCTGTTAATGGAATTTTGTGTACCGGTAAGCTTGCTGGTTATGTTGCTGCAGAGAGGCATGTAGAAGGTGGCAGTAGGGCATCTAGGCAGATTAGCTCTTTATCCCCCTAGCCTCTGGAGACCTCTGTGCTTGCTACGGTTCCTCTTTATTCAAGAGCTGCCACACTTGATGAAAATCGCATGTGTTATTGCCTGTGTAATGGATGTGGAAGTGTTGCTGTGTGAATTCCCCAGTAGTCAGGACAAGAATACAATCAGTCCCCCAAGCGAGAGATTCGGGTCTTTAGCTCAGCAGGCTGATCGTCTCGTGTGGTAACTCTGTTCAGACTGCGAGGTTTAGCCCCTGTGACAGACGCAGTGTTTCTGTTTTCACCCTGACACTAAGAGGAGCTGGTAGGAGGAGAGAGGAGCAAATGTGTAAACATGCACTTTATTTTTAGGTAGATGGTACTTCAAACGGTTTGACTATGTTGCCGTCATGCGCTGGTGTTTAGTAGTCCGTTCAGTTTTGAGAAGAAAAACAGTTTCCGATCACCTAACATTCAAGATCAAAGCATGATTGCAGCTTGTAGTCTAACAGGCTATTGTGGTGGGGTGATTTGGCATTTGGTCACGCTTGTTGACTTCGGACTGCAGTAACTTCCAGAACTGTATTTGGAAGAGAGAGGCAGATGATACGAATTTTTCTACAGGAGAGGTCTGAGAAGATCTGGTCAGGCATTTGTTTGAAGCAGAGTTGATGTACATCAGTGCTTCAGTAGGGGAAACAGTGCGGTGACTCAGTGGCTAGCGCTGGTTCTCCTTCACACCTCCTTGTTTGCCTGGTTTGGCTCGGCTTTTCATTTGGACATTTTCTGTGTGTTCAGTTGGCTGTCCAGAACTGCAAACCAAGAGGAAATTTACTTTCTGGATTATTCCAGCGGCTCCTGTGAAAACCAGTTTTATTCACGCACTGGGATTAATCCAGATGTCATTAATCCACGAAACTAAGTCTCTCCTGTGCATTGCAACATAAATCATTTCATATTAGTGTTTGTAGTATTAGCGAAGCAGTCGCATTAAAAAAAAGCTGCTTTTTATTGTCATTGAATATACATACATGTTACATTACAATGAAATTCACTCTCTACATTTAACCCTGGGGGGAGCAGTGGGTAGGGGTGCCTGGGGAGCTAGCACTTGAGTTCTTGCTCAAGGACACACTTGGCAGCTGGACTAGGATTTGACTTGGGAGACCAGGCTGAAACTGACAGTTTATCTTACTAGTAAGAATCTCGTGTTCTGTATTATCTATACTAGTGTAAACTGATCTGATGCAAATGTATCAAGTTCTGTGGTTTTTAAATAGCTGAGTTCTGCTTCTTCAACTGATAGTTAGGCAAAATGTTGTCATTGTATAATGACGATCTATCTAGAGATGTTTCCACACATCTGATTCTTCAAAGTAATCATTTTAAGCGCATTTCTCGCTGTTACTACATCTTATAGAATTGGCATACGTATAAAATATTTGTAACAAAATTGTTATAAATGGTCCTACGAAGATCTTTAGTATAATTAATTGCCAAAATCGAGTTGTTAGTTTCATTGTCTAATTTCTCTGGATCATAAACTCCAGATGCCTGGTTTTACTGCTTGTGGATGTCAGAGAACGTTAGCGCTCAGCCATAGTGCTTTTCATAACAAGTATGAAATTTAAATTAAGTTATTGTATAAGTGAGAGAGAGGAAGACCTCAGGACAAACATAAATCTGTAAATATTAACAATCCTCTGTCCAGTCAAGGTATGACATAACGCGAAGGAATATATTTTTGTAGGTCATCTTGTACGATCAATGATGGCATTTAGTATCTTGTATGGATTTGCCTTTCAGAACAGATTGTCAAGCAACCCAGCCAAAAGTATTGCGTAGCATTGTCATGGGTCCAAGTTGACAGGTCCGCATGGTCGTCAGGACAGCAGCTTGCAGCACTGATGTCAGAGGTTCCTGGGGATTCATCTCTCTTGAGTGTACTGACAGGCATAGCTTGCAGAATAATTCAGGAAGTAAAACAAAAGCATGTTCTTTTGAGCAAACCTCTGAAGTGGTACAGTGGAACAGCTATATCCACTGACTTTATGCAAATATCATTGGCTGGCGTCTTAGGTCACACTAAGGTCTGTATATAACAGACTGAACCTTGTAAAATAGACCACTGGTGACTGAAGATGCAAGCTGTTTGTTCAGTTAGGTTCCTCCCCTTGTTTAGTCCGTCCTTAGGAGAACCATCATATACTCTGTAGTCGTGTGAGGTTGACTTTGCTGTGTTTTCTTCTATGAGACGATAATGTAGCAACTCCAACTAAATATACTGTATAAGTCAACCCCTAAAAATTTGAGGTGCAATATGAGTTTAAGCCTATACTTGCTGGATAAGTTGACTCCCAAAATAATAGTTTTTTGGTGTCTAGGTTGGGCCTTCAGACTTGTTCGCTGATGTTAGGCAGAAGTCAACAAATGGTCTCATTTCATGAAAAATTATAAATGTAGTTTAACTTAAAATATTTTATCTTGTTATATGATCAGTTGTTATTTAATTGTAAAATTAATAAGATGGTCAGCATTTGATGTTGACAGGCAGCATGGTGGTGTGGTGGTTAGCACTGTTGCTTTACACCTCCAGGCCTGGGGTTCGATTCCTTTGGTCTGTGTGCGTGGAGTTTGCATGTTTTCCCTGTGCTTGGTGGGTTTTCTCCTGGTTCTCCGGTTTCCTCCCACAGCCCAAAGACATGCAGGTTAGGCTGATTGGTGTCTCCAAATTGCCTGTAGTGTGTGTGTGTGTGTGTGTGTGTGCGTGCGTGCCCTGTGGTGGGTTGGTGTCCCCTGCCCTACACTCTGTGTCTCCTAGGTTGGGCTTCAGGCTTCCCGTGACCCTTAACAGAATAAGCGGTATGGAAAACGAATGAATAAATGAATGTTTGATGTCGCAGTCTGTGCCATGCACATTTTTCAGGATGTACTTAACCACTGGGCAAGTTAACGTCGCACCACGTCTTTCAGCAGTGAGGTGCCGCTCGACAGGTTTATGACCACGGCTACGGTGGAGGGGGCAGGGCAGTCATGGAGAAGGCCGCCAGTCAGCTGGAGAGGGACCACGTCCACAGCGTCTACGAGAAGGTGGCACCCTACTTCAACGACCGTCGCTACAAAGCCTGGCCCAAGGTCCGTCAGTTCCTGCTGGAACAGGAGCCCGGCAGCATTGTTGCCGATGTGGGTGCGTATCTGAAGGCAGCCTCGGACTGTCCTTCTGTAATGACAGTCATGCTCTTCAGTCATCTCTGTCGCTTCCTTTGTTCCCCTGGTTTGTCTTTTTTTCCACTATCAACATTGGACCTTTTTTCTTTGTTATTTCTTTTGCATTTATTGCCAAGGATCTCAGCTATGTTTCATTAACCTCTTCCTGAAGTTTCAGTTGGTTGTTTGAATACAGCAGTTTGGCTTCCTGGAGTGAGGATTATATTGGATGAGCTCTGTGTTTCAAGCCCTGACAAGTTTAGTGTTTGTAGCCACACCCCCCCACCCCACCCCAAACCCCAAATAAAACTTGGCGTGTACATGATGTGGCACATTATTTTTCACATTTCAGATGTAGTTCTCCAAAACCTGTATTTCAATCTGCAGTGTCACTTACAGCAGGTAAATATGTAAGAGACCCCATTATGTCTTAGCATTACAGCACAGAGGCTGTCCGTGAACTCTGGTTATAATTCAGTTGTCCCAAGTAGCAATTGGAGAATAGTGCATTCATGATAGTATTGTCATGATGTTTAATGTTTATTTTTTTACTCGCCCCCTTCCTCGAGTAGCAGCTTTGCCTACAGGCTTTTGTGTTCTAGTAGCACAGGAACTCTAGAGCCTTCCCTGAGGTGACCGCTGAGAGTTTAGACCACCTATGTTACGTACAGCTAAGCGGTGACTGGTTTGCGATTGCAGGCTGTGGAAACGGTAGGTACCTACACATCAACGAGGACGTGTTCAAGCTCGGCTGTGACGTGTGTCGTCCCCTGGTGGAGGCGGCTCGCTGCCAGGGCCACGAGGTCCAGGTGTGCGATGGCCTGCGGCTGCCGTACAGATGGGGCTGTTTTGACGCCGTTCTCTCCATAGCAGGTACTGGGCTGTCCGCCCTCGGTCATGTAGGATGTTCCCCGAGTTCGTTGTGTGTGTTATGTGATGTAACTTCTGCTCCCTCCCCCCACTCGCAGAACTTTCTGTTTACAGATTTCAGGTCACATTGACATAGCTGGGAGGGAAAAATTTTACGTTAAATTTTAAGATGTAATTTCTTGTAGGTGCCATCAAACTGCTGTAGTCATGGGTGACAGACCTTGAAAGACCTCTTCAAATTGACATTTGGTCGTTCACAGTAATGAGCAGACATTTCAAGTGGCACTGAGCACGTTTTGTGTGCAAGGTTGGAGGGACAAAATGGGACGGGTTACCAGGCTACAGAGGGTAATGCAGAGGGCATGTTTCCAAGACTGCTTGGTCACCTGGCAACACACAGATAAATCCTAGGGGGCCAACCGTGTTTTTGCTTCCAGGGAACAGTGAACTAATTTGAAGGCGTGTAGCAAGTGGGCCTGTTTGTGTCGTTGCATTGTTAGGTGTTTGAGCGATGTCAGAGTTCGTAATCGGTAACGTGAGCTTCCACAGATGGACATAAAAGGCTAAAGTCTTGGGAAGGTAGATTCACATCAATCCCATGTCAGACCAAGGCAGTTAACAACGGTTCTACAGGAACATCACTTTGAGATGTAAACAGTTCTTGGTAGCTGAAGTCAACAGTAATGAACTTTTGGTTGTTACTCATAACTGGTCTATTTAGGGTTTGTTTTTTTTAAGACAGGCTTAAATTTCAACCTTTTTGCTTTTCTATATTTAAAAAAAAAAAAAAAAAAAAAAAAAAAAAAAGTAATAATTTGTATGTTTCAGTGATTCACCACTTGTCCACCAAAGAGCGGCGCATCAGGGCCGTTAAGGAGATGGCTCGTGCCCTGCGTGTTGGGGGCCGCCTCATGATCTACGTGTGGGCCATGGAGCAGAAGAGGCGCAAGTTCGACAAGCAGGATGTTTTCATCCCCTGGAATCCGAACCCCCCAGTGACAGCCTGCGGAGGAGGCCAGGGCAGGAGGCAGAGTGCCGGGGCGAGCTGCCAGGGGTGCACCAACGACGACAAGCACAGGAAAGTGAGAAGCACATCGTCCGTGGCGGACGACGAGGACGCGCCCGTCGTGGGCCGACCGAGCTCCCAGAAGCCGTGGTCCTTCTCCAGGTCGCTGGACTCTGTGCTGGACTTCGGCAGCCTTGTTGTGTCCAGGCCCTCCAGCAGGGAGGTCAGCAGGCCCGGCACAGGGGCGGGTGAGTCAGACACGCCCCGTGGTGGTCGGCGGGGGCGAGGAGTAGGCCTCATCAGGCAGGTCTCCAGCCTCTTCTCCTCTTCTTCCTCACGCAACGGCTCTGAGGACGACATTTTTGGCCTGACATCTGATCTCGCAGAGCAGGTGGACAGCAGCAACAGAGTGGGGGAGGAACAGGTGGCCCCCGGGGCCATCGTCCATGGCTGTGGGACTACGCCCCTGCCTGACCTGGTCACTCACCAGAAGGAGAGGCTTACCAGGGTGTCCCAAGGGGAACGAGACACAAGCTCGGAGGGTGGGTCAGCAAGATGGCTGGCCAGCACAGAGTCCCTTGGGGAGGAGGTGGGCGAGTGGAATAAGGAGGAGGAGATGGATTCTTGCCTGCGTTATTACCACGTCTTCAGAGAGGGGGAGCTGCAAGAGCTGATTGAAGAGAATGTGGAGGAACTCCGTGTCCTCCAGACCTACTTTGACCACTCCAACTGGTGTGTGGTGGCTGAGAAGGTCCAGATTTGAAAGACCCAATGCTAAGATGAAGAAATGCTTTTATTTATTTTATCAGTATTAAATTAAAATTAACTTGTGTTTTTAAAGTTTTAGATTTTAGGGCTTTGTTAGCTGTACAGGAATTAGGCACTTGTTACAAAGCATTACCAAAAATACAGTCTGCTTCAGTAAGTCCTGTTATCGTGTGGCTTTTTAAAATGTTAATGTTGTTAAAATTATATGGCTAAATCCTCCATTAATGCCCTTTGTGGTACTGTCTAACTTTTAAAATTATTTCTCAGATAAACTAGATTGGTAATTACTTCTGAGAAAGCTCTGGATTTTGTGGGGGGAAAAAAAAAAAAAAACCTTATTGCTGATTCATTTAATTAACTGATGCCGTTAGCATACAGAACTTGTAATTTCCTGTAATAGCAAGCTGCCGCCTGAATTAACTGGGTGGGATCAGATAAACATGCGTTCTGTGGTTGTCATCCACAGTAATATGATAAACTGGTCGCTGTTCTTTGTCAAGGAGACCAAATTAGACCTCGGTCTAACTTGAAGGCTTCGACTGTGCACCTTATATAACGGCAGACGTGTATGTTAGGAATATGTAGTCTTGGACTGGCTTTAATCCCAGCCGAACACAGCCAGGTGTCTGATGTGTTCGCTGCTGTAAAGTTGAATCTGTGCTGACTACCCCCCCCCCACCTTCATGCAGAAACTGCCCAAAACATGCGTTAATTGCACATAATGCTCTGCACTGACCCATGAGTGAAATCCTTGACGGATCTTGCGTACGAGTTGTGACAATTATTTATTTATTTATTTATTTATTTATTTGTAATCACGTAGTCTAGTGTTACGGCAAGTCTGCTGCCTTGATGAGTTGGCAGTCGGCTGCCGCGGACTGTTGTTCTGCATCGCAGTTTCAGTTCGGTGCACTGCTGCCAGATGGATCAGCCTGCGTGCCGACTGCACAAACTCGACCCGTCTGCTTTTTCTCGACGCAGTCTGGTTTTACAGCCCAGCTCGTTGTGAAGTGACAAGAAACGTCTCATTGTTTTTTGTTTTGTTACACTAGACAAAAGGTTTGGCGTGATTTCCTGTTTACAGTGAGTCTGCTTTTACTTAAATGTTTGATTACCAAATAAATTCATTTTGCTGTTTTAAACAAACGTGTGCTAGACTTGTGAATAGACAAACGTACACATTTATAGTACATGGGTACATTATACAGGGCCTGGTAGGAACAAACATACAGTGCTACTAATTTGCTTAAACTTACAGTAGAATTTCACCTTCAGTGGAAATGCATGCAAGCTGTTCAGTAGCCCTTAGTGTAATCAGAAACATTTATGTAACAAATCTGTATTTAATACTAATAACCAAACGGTACTGCCTATGGAGAGAGCAGTGCTGTGGAGGCGGAGTTGGAGTCAGAGATGGTAGCAATTATTGGGTACTGGAGTCTGTAAAAATGTACCAATTCCAACTTGCAATGCCAGCATGCAAGACAGCCCCCAAAAACCGGAGTTGTAATGTCGGTTTAGGCTTATTTTTGTAGGATAAGTCGACCCCCAAAATAATGCTCAACTGTCAGGTATAGGCTAGGTGTGCGGACTTGTACGGTTTTGGCTCAGGAGTCAATAAATAGTCCTGTTGGTGGTCATGGGGGGTCCACTCTGGCAGGAGTACAAAACCAGAAGCTCTCCAGAAGGTAGGGCAGGTGGACCCAAAGTGCCCCCAAAACAGGTACATATTTATGTTTTAGCAATGGATTGTCTTATTGCACATGACTGCTTGTATCTAACAGCAGTGCGTAAACATCAAGGAACCAGTACATCAACAGCAATACACCAATACAGGAACAATTTGTCTGCCATATTTTTAACAATTTTATACACATTACCTGCCGTAATGTGACAGTAAGGTAATCTTTGTCACCAGTTCATTTGAACCCAACTTGTATACAGGTAATCATAAAACATGTGGCATATTTCAATACAATTTTATCTAAATTTTTTTTTTTTTTTTTTTTTACATACCAGCATTTTGTACGTTTTTTTATATTCAACATACTTCATTATAAAGATACAGTATATTATATACCAGTTTTCCCCCATACGTTTCCCCCTTAAATTTTCTAAGGTCCTGACATAACATACCTGTATCAGGGTATTCTTTTTCCCTACATCCCAATCTCCACGTCAACATCCTGGTCACTGCTAGTTTTGCACTGGACAGTTTTTCCCACAACGCACAGGGAAGTTGAACCCGTTAGCCTCCTGGCTGAATGCCTTGGCCATGTCATCTCCCTGCAAGATAAACTGCAGGAAGTGTGCGGTACGTTCATTATAAGGTGAGTTTTATCCTTTCTACCTGCTTGCTTACCTGTATTATATTGATATCACATCACCAAGCCCTTCTTCCAGGTAAAATCTCTCCTGCTCATCTGTGCTGTCCTTCTCATGTATGAAGTTCTGCAGGTGTTCTTCTGAGCGCACACAGCAGCTTTTATGAAGCCAAAGTAGAAGTTTACACCTTCAGAAATTAGGAAGATAAAGTTCTTGAATTTTTCTGTAAAATTTCTCAAATGGTTGGTATTTTTCCCTGACCAGTCACAACTTTACCTGTTTGTCAGTTATCACTGCATCCTTTAGTAGATAGTGTAGTACTTTGGGAGACTTTTCCAAAACTGTGGTTATAAGGGGTATTTATGGGTGTGATCTGCACGAAGGCCCCTCGATCCCTCCAACATCTGTAGGAAAGCATAAAACAAATAACCTGAAAAACACGCTTTCTGCGTGGAGCGCGTACACGAGTATTTACGGTAGCTAGTTAACATGATGTCTGCCCCCTGCACACAGGCAGACTTAATAATGGGCACATGCTTTTAAATGACAGTATGGCCGTCTGACCTCGTGTGTGCACAGCTCTCAGACCTACTAACCATCAGGTCTAAATTGGTAATCTGTCATAACGGGCGTTATTTATTATTATTATTGATGATGATGATGGTTGATTATGATTTTAGTGGTAGGGCGCCTGGACCGAAAATGCCAGGGCTGATTTTTTGTCCCCGACCAGCCCAGCTCGTGTATAACAGCTGGCACAAGACACACGAATTCATTCATTAAAGCCATATTGATTTTATTTTCTGCGGATACATGCACGTCCGTTTTTTAAATGGTTGTTTGTTTCAAATTTCTCGTCCAGAAGGTATTCCGTAATCATATCTTTCAACGGGATTATAACTGATCCGCTTTCCTGTACCGGACGGCAGCTATTCGCCAAGTACTATATTGTGTCTAACCTCTGAATAATCTAAATTATACAGCAACACTGTACAACGTTACGTTACCGATAATCGGTAATAGTACATGTTCACATCAAATGTGGTTCCATTAGTTTATTTTCACATGTTTTGCGGCTTTACTGGTTATCTCTGAAACACAAATCGCCATAAGAAAGGCAATAGAAGGAATATCAAATCGCACTGACATCGTAAGGCAGCCTCACTTTAATTTTCAGTCTGCCAGTAGGCGGCGCTGTTTATCTATTTTACTGCATAGCGCTTTCTCGCAGGGTTTTTCAGTCACGGTCCTGGAGGGACCCCAATGGCTACAGGTTTTCGTTTAATCCAATTTTTGCTTTTAATTGTACCATAATCTCAATTAAACATTATAGCCTTTATTGTAATCACTCAATCAATTCTCAACACGCTTATTTCAATTTAATAAGAATGTAAAAAGCAAAACAAAGATGTTCTGATCTGCTTTTTATTTTTACGTTATAGTGTATTTTTGATCTTTTAATTAAATGTTGATAATTCTTTAAATCGCTGCTCTTGATTAAGCGTTCTTTTTTATTTGCACCTGTTTATCTTGTTTTTTAATTATTACAGTTTGAATACAATTAATACTAGTTTGAATTAAACGTCATGCCTTTTTATCTACACATTTCCTGCCCTGATTCTGTAGTTAGAGGGACATGGTAATGTGATTTACATTTTGTTACAGATCTTAAAGCACAAGAGTCTCACTTAGCTTTCCTGTTTATAACGCTTATTTTCTCTTAATAAACTGACAACTAAGCACAAACAGATGCAAATTGTGAGGAAGAATGTTGAGGAAAATTTATGCAATTGACAATTAATTAAGTTTGTGATTAAATCAAAATGAATTAATTAGTTGCAAGAAAAACCTGCACCCACTGGGTTTGCTGGCTCTGTGATTCAGAATCCCTACCATACAATTAAACTATTTTCACAAATGTCTTCAATCATTCAAAAGTACCTTTTGCTTGCTGGTACTGACAGTACATCTAATAAAGGCTTAAAACACTGGGAAATAAAATATGTTATTGATTAAATTTAAATGTACAAAACCTAATGTGTATTTAATTCATATGATTGGTTATATCTTTGTTTTTCGTGACATGTTCTACATGCAAGGGTGGGTGTTAAGCGGTACCCTCTGAGAATGTCCATCTGCAGGGAAATGTTTAAACCTTTACGTAAGATGTGAGGAACGTGCACACAACTGCTTTCAAGGCCTTTCTGATCCAAGCTCTTTTTACTCTTGGATTCCTGTTTTTCTCTCTCACACACACACACACACGCACGCATCCACGCACACGAGATCAGGCTCAGATGTCATTTAGTTATCGTATCAATATAGTTATTGACAATGTTATAGGTTGCAAAGTTAGGTACCTGTTTAACAACTTTTTAAATGATGAAGAACATTTCTCTGGAGGATTTCAACATAAAACGTTTTTGGATTTTCCTAAAAGAGGGAGCTTTATTAATGTGAATTAGACATCAGTGTAAAGGTGGAATATCCACTTCTTTGTTTACCATACATTGTAATGCCCGTCATATTACCTAAATTTTTCTCTGTTTTCTATCACCTTTATATGGTGACGGCTCTCCATAGTATATAAAATTTCTGCTGTACATATGTGTTTGTGTTCATAAACACTGGAACTGGCTGACATCACCTGATTTTCACACATTCTACAGTCTTCAGGCCTACCACGTGTTTTAGACATGTGGTGCATGAGACATGTGCTGCCTTTGTCGTGATCACCCCTGGGGCTGTGGGTTGTTTTTCCTGCATTATTTTCAGGCCGTCCTTGGAGCAGGGCTCCTGTTTACACACCAATCCCAGACTCCCCCTGCGGCCTGCTCAGGGCTGTTGATTTAGCTCCACACACCATTCTTAGGATACCTTTGACATTCCGTCACTCTGCCAGGGCTACATCTGTCGGAGCAGGCTGTCGAGACACCTCCCTCAGGTGAGAGAGGCCCGCTTTCAGGACCAACGGAGAGACGAGATACAGAGACAGTAGGTTTGTTTACATACAAGTGGCCTTTACAAAATTTGTCCCTTTTTCTCATGTACTTCCTTTTTTTTGGTGTGGTCATATGTTGCCATGGGTGCCTGGTGAACACTGATTCAGAGGAGTGAAAGTTTAGCAGAGGCCCTGCATGCATATTCATCAGTGGTTTGACCTGGATAGGGAAGTCACTCCTGGCTACTCCTGCCACCCATTTTTCATGATCATCTGGTGTTCTTCACGGTGAGTAAATGGTCACCAGCCTGGCTAAGGAGGTGCTCTCGTACTCACAGCAGAAGCCAAAAGCCGGTCTTTTCCTTTATATAATTCCAGAGTGGCACACACTGCTTACAAGCAGAAAAAATTACATGACTGTCTATAAACTAGGCCTTAAAGAAGCGTATTTTTACACTGTTTCTTGCTGGTTGTTCCATGTTCCATTGATTGAGGGCTTATGAGACATTATGGGTGCACAGAACATTATGACTAATCTAAGTACAGGTTCTTCTGTGAGACTAATGCTTCATACTAGGCCATTGATTTTTCTCAGTTCAGTCCAGCCATGTGCATCGCTATATGAAGCAACAAAGTCTCCGTTTGAATTGACGCGCCCTTAATGAGATGGCTCCGTTAAGAAACGAAACCTCATTTGGCTGCTTTGAAGGTGTAATTTGTGGTTTAGGTAATCGTCCCACGGCTGCGGCCAAGACGGAAACGTTTACGTGTTTTGGACAAAGCCAGATAGAGCTCTGCTGTCGGTCTTTGATATGACTGAGGTGAGTCAGTGAGTCTTGGCTCAGCGTGGAGTCCTGTTTTCCCTGTAGTGGTTTACACAGATACTGCTATTATGTTCAGAAAGAGCTCTCTGTTACTGATGGGTGAGTCACAGAGAAGCCAGGGGATTTCATCCAATTGCTCTTGAAGGAAAAGCACATGATTCCCCAGGCTAGCCGAGCGGGGGTTTGCATGCCTCTGGACGAGGTCACTCACGGAGCAGTCCCGGTCTCTACCGTCCCAGCTACTTGACCTTCTGCTCGCCATTGCAGAAAGGCCACTCTGTTAAATGCTGTTGGCGTGCACAGCAGGCATGACACGTGGGGTCGTTACTGGAACAGAGACAAGCTTTGCATGTGGGAGTTTTTCCAAAGCAGCAGGGCTGAACACATGGTGAGGGGGGTCACGTATACAGCTGAATTCATGCTTGTTTTTTTTTTTTTGTTAAACAGCGGAGTTAATATACAGGTCCGTGCTGTGGATCAGCTTGTAACGTGCACTTCATTGTGTATTCGTACATGTAAGAATAGGGTTTACATTAAGTGCACACATCATTAATGGACACACACTTCATCGAGGCTGAGCTATTCTTGCCTCATTGTCCTCCGATGCAAAATATTCATGCCCAGCCCTTTTTTTCATCTCTAAGACACTGACATTTTGTCAGCTCTTAAAATGTATATTTAATATCCGGCATGATGGTTTGAAAAGTGTGATGTGGTCGTGGGACTGTATAATGCACAAGCTGCTCAGCTGCTGTCCACTGTTTGACAAAGTCAACATCCTTATTGTGCTGTCCCCCGTCTCTTTGGCCTGCTGCCTAATCCCAAGGTTCTGTCTGATGTGTCTTCAGGGACAGTCTTATCCTCTCGCCTCATTTCCCATCCCCCCAGTCCCTCCTGCCCCATCCCTGTGCATGTGACAAAGGGGCACCAGGAGGTCCCTGGTGACCAAGACCATCGCTGCTTCTCATTACTGCCTCACAGCGCAAATGTGCCTGTCAGAGCTGGAACATTTATCACTTTCCCTGGACACTCAGTGTGGGGATGTCTGCGGCCCTACGTTGCTTTGCATATGATTATCACAATTCAATTAATTAGGGAAATTAAAAAGGCAATAAAAAAAATGTAGAACTATGACATGTTTACTTTCTTCATTGTAAATTTCTACATGTGAATCTCCAGCTGTGTTTTAGCAGCTTTCTACAGAGACGGTGACGTCTGGCCCCGTGTTTGGCCACCTGCCACCCTTTCTCTACGCAGATCCGTTTCTTCCCATCAACTTTCTAGCAGATGGTTATGTTCAAGTTCAAGGTTGCTGTCTGGCTCAGTGTGGCTTACTGATTCACTGCATGTCTGTGTGTTTTCGTACAGAGGGAGTAGCCCTGCCAGGGTGGGGGATGATCAGAAAACAAACTGTTACAAAGGCAAAGTTGAGTGATACTGCTCTCAGGAGTGGCCTACCGGTCCTGCTTTTGTGAAGGGGTTGGGTTCTTGCTGGGTGCTTCAAGTGATCCATCATTGGGGCCATCAGGTGTGACACTGGGACTGGCACATGTCTGCCTTAGTGGTGCTGATCTCCACATCATGTAGCTCTCTGATTGGACGGTTAACAGGGAGGAGCATTGGGATAGGCAGGTGTTTGTGACAGCTCCTCTCCCAAAGCACTGACAGGGGCAGTGCCGAGTCAAGAGAACACTCAGCAGCTTTACCATCGCCTGTAATCTCTGCTGTTATCAGGAGGCAGCTAACACCTCTCAGAAGCATTAGCTGATCTTTAGCTTCTGTTTGCGCTGCTGCTATTTAAATGCAATCATTTTCCTAACTGCACATAATCTCTTTCTTAATTTCCTTCTCAGTAATATCAAAAATCCACTTGTACTTCTGTTTGCCGCTGCCCCGGCAGACTTTGAACTAGAAATACACCGGAAACCGAACTGCACACAGACGTCTTTGATTTCGAGGCGGCAAACGATAAGACGTGAGCAGAACGCCTCAGAGCTTCCTTTGAAATGGCAAAGGTCTCGTCCGAATTATTCCTCCGTTACAGACCAGAGAATGAAACGTAAACACAAACAGGCAGTGTGTGTCCTGCCGGCGTAACCCCTGTGTGGGTTTGATAAGCAATGGCTGCAGGGTGAAAGGTGGCCAATGACAGGCGAGTCCTTATCAGGGGGCGTTCTGTTTGGCCCGGAGACCTTGTGGGGTGTCTGGTGCCAGCAGAGCTGCTGTCTCTGTTTCTCAGTCCCAGGCTGGACCGTGTGGCTACGGGCACGTCCCAATGGGCAGCAGATGTCCGTCTTCCCAGTGGAGCTGCAGCGCGCTAATCTCCATGCCCTCCCGCTAGCTCTTACGCGGACGCCCCCGCAGCTGTGAAAAAGCCCGCCCAACACCGTCCACGCGCTCTTTGTTCCATTTCAATAAGGGCTCTTTATCTGTGTTTTCAGATGAGTGGTCCAGTGCTGGCTTTGCCGTCGTGTTTTGTGTTCTTTTATGCTGGAACAGATGGCTTTTTTTGGACTGACAGTGGACCTTACATTCGTGGCAGCTTTACTGAACAAGTTGTCCACGATTCTCTAGGTGGCATTGTTCATCCTCATTATTAGTTAGATCTGAATTGTGAAATAATATATTGTATACAAAGTAGATGGTAGAGGTTGTGAATTTTTCCCAATATATAAATAAATAATTGCAAACAGCACAAAAGTGCCAAGCCTCTAAAAATGCCTAAAAGTGGCACAGTACCACCGTTCTTGCTCAGTGGGTCTGTCCATCTTGCTATGAAGTCTTTGATAACATGTTGTCACTTTGTGATTGTGTGCAGATGGATGCACAACGTTTTGAGGAGACACATGAGGAAAACACGGGGCCTGGACTGGGAATATCGCCGTGTTGTTAAACCAGGCCCTGGACAGATGCATGGAGCCTCGCCTCTGCCAGGAAACTGGATCTTTCCATGCCAGCCACATGGTTTAAGGTCACGTTAAAGGTGTGCTGAGGGAAACATATTGTACAGCTGCTTGGGATGTTGCACAGGCCCTCCAACCATGCTCCGCGGGGCCCCTCTGACCCTGTGCCACAGGGTCCCTCTGACCCTGTGCCACGTGGCCCCTCTGACCCTTTGCTATGGATTATTAGATTAAGCCAAACAAATTCACCTTAAATATAATGGATGCTGTTATAATGTCCACTTAGCCAATATTTAGAGCACCAGCTCCGGATCCTAATGGAAACTGCCAAGGTCCCCAAAGACCCTGGCGGCCCCCAGAGGATCATCCTTATCCCTGTCGAGCTGCCTACCAGGGCTGATTTAAAATTCAAACAAAAATAAGAAACACAAAAGATGACTTCTCAGCCCTGGGCCAGCTGCTGCTCAGATTTCACTCACTCCTTCCAAAACACTGGGAAAGCAAGATACCCCTGCTAAATATACATTGTACCTTGCATTTCAGATCCAAGATTTTCTTCTAGTTTTTTGATACACTGCTAAAAAGTTACAGTAATGGGTCAAAAAGAGTGAACTGACTGAATTCTGGGCTAAATGTATAAATAGGTACTTGCAGGCCTGAGAAGCTTTATGGGAGCAGAACTCATGGATGAGATCCACCTGGACCAAACAGTTGAGTTTCAACATCTCTCCCATTCACCTGTGAAGCTGAACGTGTGAAACCCAGGCCTGAGGTCCTCTGGGCTGCACACGAAGTGTCACGCTCCTCCCCACGTGCACCCTGAGCCGCTCTCGTCCGAAGACCTGACTACCTGTCACAACTGGCATCGGCGGTGGGAGGCCAGGACAGGTAATGCCGTGCTGTTTTTTTAAACAAAGCTTGACATTTACAAGGTTTTAATTGCGTCCCTGAGTGTGCCCCAACACCCACCCGCACCGGCAGGTCTGCCGAGAGGCGGGGGGTGGTAGTTGGCTTTGCTCTCCAGACATTCTGACTGTATTTCTGCCAGTGAGGATGCTATTTGTCATTCAAGCAAATTAATAATAGGTGCCCCCCTCCACACTTCCCATTGTTGACCCATGAGTCTGTCATATCTGATGGCAGATTGCATCATAGACAGACAGTGAACATCCTCCCTGAAATAACAGGCCTTTCAGCATGTCTGAAGGGGGTGGCATCTTCAGACAAAACCACAATAACTCACAGAGTCAATAAAGGGCTTTCCATCTCTCCCGCATACCTCTTAACTACTGCCTTTATTGGACTAGGTCACGCACTGTTTTCCAGCATCAAAACAAAACAAAGGTGTTGTGGGGGGGGGGGGGCATTTATTAGAATATTCACACCTTTGTGCTCATCTGAAGTTTTAGCCTCTCCTTAGGTAACTGTGTTTTGCGCTGTTCTTTTGGCAGGAAGTTTGAATTATGTGGCTTTGAGAGCCAGACACACATCAACTCCACTGAGGCAGGTCTGTTGCTCTGGCATCATGAGGAGCTCAGGTTACTAACAGCAGCCATGGAGTTGCCATGAGCTCCACGGAGCAGCAGGTGACCAGCCTGTATCCGCCAGATCTTCCAGCTATCAGCAACTGCTCGAGTGATGTCAGGTGGTCTGTTCCTCGCAAAGTCTGAACCTCTTTTAGTGCCAACGTTCCCACATCTGTGACAGCCCAGAATGTCCAAACTCATATGATGATGGGCAGACGGTCATGGCGTGTTTTGTAGAAACACGGTTACCCTGCAGCTGTCGTGTCAGCTAAGCGGTGGGTTCAAAACGAGAAAAAAAACAGCACAAAAAAGCCAAGGCTGAGAAGACAGTCATATTCCCAACCCCCCAGAGGTGAGTATCAGAAAGATGGGGCCCCCGAAACCATACAATCAGCATATGCTTGGTGGTAATGCGATCTCCACATCTGAAGACACTGATGCTAATAATGCGCATTCATTACGTTAGGAAAACGTTCCTGCTGAGAGTCTGGCAGGTTCCAGCTGACAGCTGCAGCCTGCCTCTCCTATGGTGAGCCTTAGGGTGCCATACAGGACGCTTATGGGATGCTAACGCTCCTAATTATACAGGCTGATAATTAGTCTGCTGATGAAAAGTGGGGTGGATTGTAATGGACTGGCACAATTACCATTTCTCTCACTGTTTTTTTTTTTTGACAGGGTTTTATTGGAAACATAATTAAGACATGAGTGGTAATGCCAAAGGGGTGAGCAAACATTGTTGTGGGTGGAGCCTTAAGAGATTGTGGGTGTGGCAATAAACTGATTGACACCCATGAAGGCTACCTGGTATTAGCCCCAGGTCAGACCAGGGCCCCTTCATGCACAGACAACATGTATATTCAGTCTTGTTTTCTCATTATTGCCACTTTGAATCTCATGAATCTGTCTTTTTTTTTTCTTTGTTCATGTTTAAAGGTATTATTGGAATGTTTCTTAAATGATCAGGTCTTGTTGGATGCAGGTTTTGTTTGTCCTGCTAATTCAGTTCACAAAAACGTTTGTTGTGCAAGTGCGCATCCCACAAAAGGACTTAACGAAATGAAATTCACATAGTAAGGAGCAGGCCGCATCAGCTTAACAGTTTCGTGTTGCGTTTATTAAGCCTTCTTGTCATGATCATGTGTTTAAAGTCCTCGTGCTGTACTATACTGTTAGATGCAGTCTGGTAAGTGTTCACAGAGCTTAAAAATGGACCCTAAAATTTTGTTTAATTATCTCTCCTATGTTTTGTATTGATGCAATATTTTGACCAAACAAAATTACCCTTTTTTCTGAAAAAATTGTAGTTAAAAATTCTAATCTAATTTCCAGCAATGGAATTGTGGTTAACTTTGGTTTCCCCAGGAATGTGGGTGATTCCTTAAAGAGTTGCAAGTCATCATAACAATAGATTGTGCAAACGGTAAAAAAATGTATGTGTTTGGTGGATCTTCCCTCTAGGGCACCTGGGAAGCTGTCAGGGCGGTGCTCAGTAAACGTAGAGGTCCTGTGCAAACTCACACACACTCTAATTCACCAGTTCAGTCACTTTATTGATTAAGTTACCTTTTATTTCACATTATTCTAATTACAGTTTTTACTTGTAATTTGCTTGTTATGTTGGTTATGTTAATATGTAGGATTGTAATACATTTAAATTTATTCATTTAGCAGACACCTTTGTCCAAATCGACTTACAATGAATAACAGTACAGTATCAGAAAATCTAACTGACAGTTAGTGCGGTCCTGTAATCAAAGCGCACACAAGTAAGTCAAGCAATTCTCACACAAGTGACACAAATAAAGGGAAATGTACAGTCTTGTACAAACAAGGAAAACGTGTACAAACAAACAGTCTTGCAACAATGGAGTAGTAATAAGGAAGCAGAGATGATGAAGGTTAAACTTTCAAGTTCTGAGGTGCTCCCTGTAGAGATGTGTCTTCAGTTGCTTTCAGAATCTGGACGGGGGTGATGAAGTCCTCAAAGCAAGAGGGAGCTCATTCCACTATTTAGGTGCCAGAGATGAGAAGAGCCTCGGTTTACCAGGCTTCAGCAGGGGTGCAACCAGTCTGTCCCCATTGGAGGCCTGCAGAGAACAGCGGGGGACGCAGCACTGTATAAAAACAGTGTATAATGGTTTACTGGAGCCTTGTCATGAACATTTCAGTGCAAGGTGTTACCATTCATTGTGTATATGACAAACAAAGTCATGAACACTTTCTCTTCCTCCCTCTCTTTCTCTTTTTCTCCCCCGCTGCCCTCCTCTCTGTCTTTCTCTCCTTCACTCCTTTTCTCTTCTCCCCCTGTCTCTCCGTCCTTGTCTTACTCCCACTCTCTCACACACTTGTGCCAGCGCACACACACGCACCCCAAGCCTTGGCTGAGTGCTCTGACAGCATGCTCTCTGACTGCTGGGCTCAACCCCCCCACCCACCTCCCCCTTCAGGCATCCAGCCACATGTTGCAGCAGCACAGCTGGCTGCCTCCTCTGTTTGCTCTTCAGCTTAATTCCTCGTCTTACTCACCAATTTGCAAACCACAACCTCCTCGCATTTCTCTCTTCCTCCCCCGGCAAGCTGAGCTGATACTACTGATAAGAGCAACAGCAAAAACAGATACGCAGGTACAGTACAGGCAGACAGGAAAGGCATCCGTGTGCTGGAATTACTACACTGTTGGTCAGGTTTACTCACAGTGAGGAAGTATCTTCTGAGGCCATCTGAGGACGGACCTTTGACCCAGGATGAACGAGTCTAGTGGTGGATACAAAGTTGCGCTCCGTACAGAACCTGCAAATAGAACCAAGTATTCCATCAGAACTCCTCAGACGTTTTTCTCTGAGAGTCTCAGCGACAGCTGAATGTTTAAAAAGTCAGTCAGCAGCCTATTAAAGATAGGGCTCTGAGTAACTGGCAGGGGTTTACCTCCAGGGGGCACACACGTTCATTTTGAGGTACTGTGCACCTGGGGATTATATCCTCAGGGTGGGAGAAATGGGCGGCTGATGCATTGTGGCGTGTTTAGTCTGCATGTGGGGAAACGTGAGCCGAACGGGGGACGTGCAGAGAGACGCATGCGGCCGAGTAGCCGGTCTGCTCATACTCAGGATGGACACGCTTAGCTGAAGTGAATGGGAAAACAGCTGGTAAAACCCGTGTTATCCATGACCACGGTATAAACCTTGAGTGTTTAATTTTCACTGAAGTACTCTACTTAAGACTCATAAATGACCATGACTACAAAATACCACCTGTTTAGATGGACATGTAAATGAAGTAAGGCTGTATCTGTTTGATGGTGCCCTGAGTTTTGCCGATGCCTTTCCTTGTTGTACCTAGCCTGTCAATCTCTTGTCCGGGATACGAATCTATGGTGTGGAGACATTATTAGCCTCTCCGAAGTCAGACAACAGATAGCTACCTGCAGTCTGAAGCTGTCCATCAGTATCTACAACATAATCGAAAACTTAATTTTCTGCTCAAAATTAAATTCTGCATATTACTTCGTTTAACATTTTTACAATCAAAAAAATGTTATAAGCTGGTTGGAGGTTGAGCAGTGATACAGGTGGATTAGAGTCCTGTCAAGAACAGGTGCAAATTTAAATGGATCAAACTAAATGATTCTGTTTCAGGGCAGAAAAAAAAACAAGCAACGACATTTTCAGTTTTCACTCAATGCGATGTGGAAGATTTCTGAGGGTTTGGTGTGTCTGTGCATGTGTGTGCGTGCTGCTGATATATACCAAGTTCTGGAAAGAGCTCTGTGACCTGGTTCAAGCATGCCACAATTTTCAGAGCGCTTTGCTTGGATGCCAGCCCGCAGCTCCTTGGCCCTGGTGCTGACATTGCAGTCATAGTGATCTCGAGGTTCGCAAGTGGGACGAAACCTTCTCCAGAGTGAGCAGCTGCTGGTGAGGCCGCTCCGTCACAGCCCGTCCCACCACCTTCACAGTGCTGAAAGGCTCCTGGCTCAGCGCCAGCCCATCCTGTTTTATGAGTCTGTAATGGAGATGTTTTCCAAGTACATATACACAAGTTACATAGGGTGACTCTGTTAGTGCAACCCCAGACAGCATGCTGGCCATCATATGTGTGTGAGTGTGTGCGTGTGGCAGCGCTGGTTTCAGAGCTGTGTATGGTGCTTGCAACATCACCACTGTTCCTCTTCAATCTAGAGAAAAAAAAGGTTATAAACTAAATGTGCTGCAGAGAAGAAAAGTCCATCTTAAAATACGCATGAAGTACAGCAGTCTCTGCTCAGAAGAGTTTGCAGAGGGTCAGCATCTACCTCAAACTGGTTTTATTACTTTTGGCTCTGCATCCCAAAGGGGGTCTGTGTAATATAAATAAATAAAATATGAATAAGGTCTGTTGCTTAATAAGTTTTTTAAATGTAGGAGATTGGCCATTTTTAAGATGGGGCTGGTAAAAGGGAAATTGAATAACTTTTTGGTGAATGCCCTACAACCTCCCATGTACATTTTTGTGATTATTCATTACATAAGGTCTTATTCTTACTCTTTTTGTAGGATGCTGCCTAACCTGACTGCTTTGCATTACAACACGCGTGTAATGTGTATTCAGACCCATTTGGAGCTGCGTCTCATTATGTTCCATTCAGTTTGTCTGAAACGGTTTCCGTTGCTCGGTCACACTGTTTAACACGCTTACGTCTTTTGTTCCTGTGACGGGGAAGTCACGGCGAAATGCTCTAGGTTCACATTTCACTTTGTAAGGGCCGCATGGTGAGGCTTTGTGGAGGGCTAGGCCTAAATGGCATGTCTGTTTTGACTCCTGCCAGCTGTTGCTTCCTGGCGGAGGGAGTCTTTGCTCATACAAATGTTTTACATTGTGGCTGTGCGGGCCACTGGCCATGCCCCTTTCTTTCGTTTGGCCCGAGTGGACTTTCTCAACCCTGCACAGCTACCAGAGGAGTCCAGTTCACCAGCTGAGGCATGTCAACTGGGGTGATAAAAGCCACCATTCTCTGAGCTCCAACAATTATTCAGTCCCCCCCCCCCCAGCTGTTACAGCCTCCAGAGAAGCTGGGGCGATGGTCTTCTCCCTAGGCTACTCTCCCCGTCATGGCCAAATACGTTTTTAAAGTTGAGGAGTAGCATCGAAATAACATTACTGCATCTGTTTGAATCAGCAGAAGATGGAAGTATTTCCTGTTTGTAAACTTTAACAACAAATTGATCTCACTCCTCCACCCCCATATGTTTTAGATAGATCCAAGAAAATGCAGTTACAGTTACTGCAACATTGCACAAGAACTTATCCACTCCATTACAGGCTTAAAAAAACTGCATTTAGAAGCTAATCTAAAGCCGCTGTTTGTCACTGTGCCACATTACCGCTGTCCCATGAGCCTTTGCTCACTGTGTGGTCTCTGCCTGTGACAGCTGCAGGGGAGGACGGTCAGCGCTGATGGAGGCGGTTCTCACATCCATCACAGAGGCCAGGCAAACACACAGTCCCAGGCCAAGGACGTTTACTGCTGACTGGGCGCGGGGTAATCTATAACACACTTTCATGTTATCTGTTATCTTACTGATTGCCCACAAGTGTTACATTTGATGCCAGTCTGCACCACCAACAAAATGGACAAATGTAAGGTGAACCACTGCACCAGAGAAAAAGGTCTCATTGAATTATGTGGTTTATTTGGATCAGGAGAAATGCAGTCTAGCCTAAAGCCTCAAAATCTTCAGCTGTTCTCACTCAACATCATGACAGAAGTGCTGACACTTCACTGACTAGTAACAATGCTCCTTTATGAGATATCTGTGGTTATGTGCTACAATAAATACACCAGTTGCATAACTTTAAAGTAAACAATAGTACAGGTGTTATCTTATGTTACACACTTGAGTAAGTGTGTCTGCTTCAAACCTGACAATGTCTTGAGAGGGACAGATAACGAGAGCATGCGTCACTTTCATCTCATTTCCAGTTGCAGGACATTTTGAAATCGTATTGCCTCAGCATAAGATGGCCCATCAGAGAAATCATATTGCTTCAGCATAAGACGGCCAGCAGAGAAATCATATTGCTTCAGCATAAGATGGCCTGGCAGATAAAATCATATTGCTTCAGCATAAGATGGCCAGTAGAGAAATCATATTGCTTCAGCATAAAACGGCCAGCAGAGAAATCATATTGCTTCAGCATAAAATGGCCCGGCAGATGAAATCAGATTGCTTCAGCATAAGATGGCC